>PITA01007679.1:0-89781 GCA_004023965.1 Spilogale gracilis
TTTTTTTTTTTTTAAGATTTTATTTATTTGACAGCGAGAAACACAGCGAGAGAGGGAACACAAGCAGGGGGAGTGAGAGAGGGAGAAGCAGGCTTCCTGCCGAGCAGGGAGCCCGATGTGGGACTCGATCCCGGGTCTCCGGGATCATGACCTGAGCCGAAGGCAGTTGCTTAACCAACTGAGCCACCCAGGCGTCCCGAGTTGTATACTTTAAATGGGTAAACTATGGGATGTGAATTATATTCAATAAAGCTGCTAAAAAAAGTATTCCACAAATAAATCAATCTACTAAACACAGTACCCTGTGCTCAATGTGACAAGAGATAAAAAGAGTATAAGACAGGCTCTGAGTGGCCACTTCTCCACAGACAGGTCCAAGACTGGTGAGTGATGCAAGGAATGACTTCCTTCCCCAGTTCATGTCCTCACATCTGGCCATGTTTGGTACATTTCATGATCTACCGGTGGTGGTGGCTGTGGTGGGGAGGACTCCTCCCAGCCTGCGTAGGAAGAGCCTCAAAGAGGATATCCTTGCTCTAACACCATGTTCACAGTAGCTGAGGCTAGAGGGTGACCTCTGGGGACTGCTGCCTAGGAGATAGGTCCCTGATGGACCCACCAGCAGCCCCATCAGAGAAACACCTTTCAGACTCTGCCAGAGCCCTTTGGGGTCCCAGGGATTCTGGCTAAAAGGCAGAAACCTTCCTAATGTCTGAATTTCAACCATTTATGAGTTGAATGCTATCCTCCCTTCCTCCTAGCTTTCAAGTTCTGCTTGAAGCGCTGGAAGGTGAGGTAAGAGGACAGCCTCACCCCCCCCACCTCCCCCCACAATGCTCAGCATCCTGGGGGAAGGGTTAGGAGAGAATTGCAGCAAGGCTGGAGTCCAGGAGTGAGGCCGCCTGCCCTCCCCGCTCCGTAGGGGCTCAGAAGGCAGTGACTCTCCCGGGTGTGCCCGCTGCCCTGGGGGACCCACGGATCTGCAGATGGCTTGCTCTCATGGCTACAGAGGGAGAACTGCAGATACACAGTATCTTCGGAGGCTTACGGAAAGCTCCAAGTACTTACTGCATCAACAGTCCCTTTACCCAATCCAATGTCTTCCAATTTCAGAGTTTTCAGTGTCCTTCAACATGTGGCTCAAAACTATGTTCCAGGAAACTGTCCTTTCTCCGCTACACAGTATTGCCACTTTTCATTCTCTCTTGGTTCAGATGGACTCGGTTTCTATCACAAGTTCTCCTGCAGATGTAGGGCTCAGAGCTCCAGGAACAAGGCTCGGCCTGACCCCGCTCTGGGTGTCTTATAGAGGCCTCGCCTGCCACGGAGACTATGAGCCCTTTCATGGATAGTCAGGTGAACCAACAGGTGTGTTCTGCCTCCCCCCCAGGATTGCAAACGAGAAAAGGCTGGTAAAAAGATTGACACACGTAACTAATGGCACTACACTGTTCTTCATCAGCAAGTTACTGCCTATTAGAATGAACACAACTGGTGTGTGCGCATCTGCGGAGCCTGCAGCCTGCTCTGCTGGGGAGAGCTAGCTACACGGGCAGCGGTGCCCAGCGACGCCCTTCATCATTCCGGGCAGCCTTGCACTGAGCCTCGTTCTAGCCCCCAGGGGGACGCAGGGCCAGGCTGTTCCTCGCCCATCAGACACTTGCTGACATGATTCTCCATGCCAGGAGCTGGGGAGGCAAAGTAAGCAACACTCGGTAGCTGACTTCTGAGAGTGTGCCCCGTAGAAGGAGCGAGGGACAGATGTATAGCAGCAGAAAACCAGAAAGGTCCGCAGCAGATTTCTGTCAGCAGGGTTTCTGAGCCTCAGGACCGGGGACATGTGAAGCTAGAGAAATCTTGTTTGTTGGCAGGGGCTGCTGTGCCTCTACCCACCGGGCTCCGGGCTCCGGCAACTGTGGCTCTCCTGCCCTCAAAACCAGCTGTGACAGCCAAAATGCCTCCAGACACTGCCAAAGCTTACTCGTGGGCAACACTGCCCCCTGTCGACAAGCACCGCTACGAGGCGATTTAGGATGAACAGCAGTGATAAGGAACAGAGGGAGGCCCCAGCAGTTCCCCCAGGAGGAGCAGCTTGTCTCAGACACGTGGGATTTACAGGCAGCTGAGGGAGCTCTAGGTGGAAAGATGACGTGGGGCAGAGGGACGGTAGCCATGGTTTGGGAACAGCACTGCAGTGCTAATGTGTGGTTTGGGTGGGAGGCTGAGAAAGGACGAGGCTGGATGGGCAGAAGTGAGAATGGGAGAATGGTTCACTCCCCTTTGTTCTCAGGATGAGCTCAACTTCTCCACCTACCTCCCTAAAATGGGCTCAGTGGGGTCCAGCTTCCCCACCTCCTGCTCTCTGGTTTCCATCAGAGTAGGTCCCTGTTCCCCCTGCTGAGCTCTCTTCCCCAGCCTTCCCGGGGGGTTTCTCCTCCTTGTCTAGCTCTGGACTATGTTCATTCTTCCAGGAAGGCCTCCTATCCTGCAGGTGTGGGGCGAGCCCTGAAGCTCCACTGTCAGGTTACAGGGCCTGCCCGTCCCTCCTGAGGCCCAGTCAGACCGCCCTGTGCCCTCGCCCGCCCACTGCCAGGCTGTCACGCCACCACGTAATAGTCACACCCAACGTGGCTGAGCCCGAGAGGAGCCCTGAGCCTCCAGTTTCAAGGCCTATGCTTTCCTCAGTTGGAAAAAAAAAAGGGGGGGGGAATCCTTTAGTTTTTTTGTTTGTTCGTTTTGTTTTGTTTTCAAATGAATGGGTTTACGGTTGATTAAAACACCTAGAACACAGGCATTGCTTAATCAAACGACTCAAGAGAAAGACAATGTGGGGGAAAAAATACTCAAGCGCAGCATCTAATTTTCTGTTATTGAAGACAGTTTGCCCATTAAGGGCGTTTAAGTTAGCTTGGCCAATCATCAAATCAGCCTTCTGATTCCTCCATGCACATGCTGAAAACAGCCAACAGAAGAAACCACGAGGTGTGGGGCTCAATGGGGCCTCACGTGACGCTCGACCTACCGCCATGTCTGGAGGGTAGCAATCCAGTCACCCCCGGCCAGGAACAATGCCCAGGGTCAAAATCTCTGAGTCGCCCAGCTGTGAGTCACTGTGGGTCAGGTCACCAGCCTGCTTCTCTGGACCCACTCTTTGAAGATGCAGATGGCTTCCAGAGCACATGGGGCACCTGAGAAGGCATCCCAGCTCACTCACTGTCCTCACCCCCCCTTCCTCTGGGCATCTACAGTCGGTCATCATCCTTTTGCAAGGGAACGCAGAAGTCAGGCATGCCTGGCCAGTAGAGTGTGCCTGCCACCACCACTAGGTTGGAGCCCAAACCTCCATTCCCAGAAAGGTAGTCTAAGATCATATAACTTTGCTGCAATCACTTATGATCGGGGAGCCTAGTGGGAGCAAGCCACAGTCAACAGTGTGTACCCACTGACATGTTCTCCTGAGCCTGAGCCTCCTTTCCTCCCTCCGTCTCCCTCCAGGGCCTTGATTTGTGAAGGCAGGCCTCTGGGGACTACGGCTTTGGTGTTCTGAGCCATACATGAAAGTGACAGCTGGGAGATTTGTTTCCTTCCTGCCTGCACAACTCTGGAGCTGGGCCCATGCTCTTGCTCTTCAGTCCCCTACTCAGTTCCATGCCTGGAGGGCAAAGCGAGTACTTCCCCATCACATGTCCCCAGCTACTGGCCACCCCTCCATCTTCCTAGCCAGCTAGCACATGGGGAGTTTGCTGGCTGGCGGGTTGGTGACACACTTCTGCAGCTAAATGGCCTCCCTTCTGTGAACTGTCAGGTGTGCCCTTCAGCATGATGAAGAACACCTTTGCTAGGGTTTGAGACTCAAACATCATTCAGCAGCTCCATTTTCTCTTGGGCTGGGGCAGTGGGTGGGGGTGGGAGGGTCTTTTAACTCTTGTAGACAGCAGTACCGGGAGGGCTTCTTCCCCAGGGTCCTTGGGACAGACCATCAGAACCAACGCTGAGTTTAAATCCTATCACTACTAGGCCACTTTAGTCCCTGCTAAGTTAAATGAAACAAATCCCCCAGCTTCATGTTCAAGAACTGCCTTTACTAATTAATCTTTAGGGATCTGAATTTGCCTCTGAGCTTTTGGTTTTGTCTTTTTTCAAGTTGAGTTAAAGTTTAAACTCTAATAAGGGCCAAGTGCAAGGTTTCTAGTAGAAAACCACAGGACGAACTGGTTAGACAATGCCTGTCAGAAAAGGTTCATCTGGACCCCGGTTGTGTCCTGAGTCCTCTGTCCTCCATGCTGTGCATGAACCATCTAGTAGAAAGTTACAGGCACAGCTCTTGGCAGGGACAACTTTTAATTCTGCAGATTCCTGATAGGGTTTCTTGTTCATCCTGTGAGTAAGGTAAATAGAAAGCACATTTGAAGTGGGTGTTTAGTCAAAGGGAAAGGGGCCTTAACAGAGAAGAGAGACGAGGGAGAACAGACCCCACACAGAGGACAGTGCAGAAATGAATTGGGAACTCACCGGGGACACATGGTTGTACCAGGCATGAATACAGCAAGAGAAACAAAGCCAAGGGGAGGATGCCCTTGCTGCTAGAAGGAAGAGCTGTGCCACCAGTCACAGAACAGCCCCGTGGAGCACCGGCAGAGTCCAAGCCCCTGGGGCCCTGCCTTGTGGGTGTTGCCCCTGTCATTCAGCCTCCACTGTGCTAAGGCAGGGGCCTGGGAATGAGGGCGGGGTCCATGCAGGTTACGGCAGAGCAACATGACCTCCAAAACGTTACAGGCTTGGTGAGGCAATGATAAGTGAGTATTTATTGAGCTGTCCCTATGTCTCGAGTACAGTTTTAAACTGACTTACTACCCTTGAGGTGGGTACCATCCATGTTTGCTTTTAGGGAAACTAAGGCACAGAAAAGTTAGAGTACACAGAGCCAGGCAGGGGACTAGCCGGCCGTCGCCCTGAGCAGTCTGGGTGCAGGCCCAGCTGCTCCCTACCACGCTCCCGTGTATCCCGACAGGTCAGAAAGCTGACATACAAAGCGTGGTGACAGCAACAGTCTACAGCGGGCCTCAGACGGCTGGTTCCCATAGAAGAGGGAGAGGAAGACGCCAGGGCGGGAGAGAACTGGTGTGCACTCCAGGGCCAAGGGCCTAAGACAGAGCTGTCCTCTCTGGATGCTTCATGGCTAATGCTGCCCTCAAGGTCAGGAGGTCCTTCATGGTCAGACAGTCCTTCAAGGTCAGAAGACCCTTCCCAACCTGAGCCCATTGCCTCCCACCCTCCTTCTGCCTCAGCCCGATGGCTTCCTTGTTGGTCCTCAGGCCTGTCCATCCTGTTCCCGCCTCAAGACCTATTCACCCGCGGTTTGCACTTGTTACCTGTCCCCTAGAAATGCTCATGGCTCGCCCTTGCCTCACCCAGATGTCTTCTCAGAGAAGATGGTCTCCGGCCACCAGAAGCAAAACCATACCTCTCCCTGCCCCCACAGGTCCCTCTCTTTCCCCTTCACTTTGCTCTATTTTTCTTTATGGCACGTGATGGATAATCTGTGTTTGATTGCTGTCTGTACATTCTCTCATGACCCCAAATATTTGAGCTCCCAGAGAATGAGAAGGACTTTTAAAAAATTGTTTCCTTTTGCCCCAGTGTATAGAACAGTCCCTAACACACAGAAACCCCATAACTATCTTCTCAGTGAACGAAGGGCCTGGACTTCCAAAATGTCTTCAACGAGAAGATGTCCTTCCACACAGTGGGTGTGGGGTTCTCGTTCCAACGACCATCAGCCTCCTTACACACTACAAGGCCTGGAGCGCTGGGAGCACAAGTCTGGTCTCCATTGGCCAGAGAAGTCTTCTCTGAACCTTTGAGGCAAGACTCAAAACACCCCACTGAGAGAGCCCTGCTATCCCAGGCCAGATCCCTCCCCTTCTATTTGGAAAAACCCAAAACTGCAACCCTGGAACTTCCCAAGGTCACTAGCCAGGGGCCAGCAGATCCAGGACAGATGACACGCTACAACACACTCAGACCAGGGGGGCTGCTCTCCATCCCTCCCAAGTGTCGGGGACCCTGGCTCAGAGCCAGGCCTTGCTGGCTCCACCAGGCAAGCACTAGATCCGATTCTGGAGAATGAGTCACGACTGAGCGTCAAGGGTGGGGCCCGTGGGGGCCACGTTTCTTTCATGACAAGTCATAAAATGGCTCGACGGTACCAGAAAGCACAGCTGCACACGACCGTCAGCACGGGGTCACGGATCACTTTAGAAAAGAACCCCTCACACGGGCTAAAAGGAGGGGAGGCCAGCAGCCGGGGAGAGGCCCCAACAGCAGGGACCTTCAGCAGAGAGGGTGTATGCAGGCAGGTGGCTGGTGGGGGGGGGAGGAGGCTGCCCCAGGTCTGCATCCTTGGGGGAGGGGTGGGGGGAGTTCCTGCCCTTGGGGAGACCCAGGGTCTTCCAGCCCAAGGCAGTTAGCTCCGTGGCCAGACAATGAATATGGTCAGTGGTGGGGAGTCCAAGGTTTTGCTGGTGGCCAGCTCCGATAACGCATTTGCGGACAGACATACGAGACCCATTAATTACCATCCACACACGGCCGCTCCTCCGCGGGCTCGGGTGGTCTCATCAGTCTTGTTCAGGGCAGAGCAGCCTCAGAAACAAGCCTGAGAGGAAACCAGTGCTCTGGTTACTCAGCACTTGTTAAGACTGGCCACCATGCCTTCGATAAATATTAAACCCTGACCAGACACAAAAGACAAAGGGGGCTGTGGAATAAAAGCCAGCCCCTCTCCCCACCCACTCCCCACGGCTGCCAGACTAGAAAGGTTTTGAAGGCCCTGGAGAAGGAGGTCATTTTGCTTCCACTCTCCCTCTGCTTGGAGAGAGCTGGACATTGCACCGGTGAGTCTTACGCCAGTTCCCTCTCTTGTTACCAGCTGGGGATCTGCTTATATTTCAGAGTCAGAGAAGGTGCTTTTCTTGTTCTGCCTCTGCACCTATTGTTTTCCTTCTTCCAGTGCCCTTGAATGGTTTTCTCTTGGCATTTCCAAGTTCTCATTGTATTTAAGACCTAGCTCAACACAGGAAATAGTCATTTTTGTCAGGAGCAGAGGAAGGCACCCTCTTCTCGGTTATGCTGTGCCCAGGAAAAGTTTCATATTATAAACCCTCAGGCCCCCTTGATGGAGACAGACATTTTTAGAGCGCTAAGTTCTCAAACCACAGTGCCCAAGGTGAGGAGGCTGGGCCGCTGAGGGGTGGAAGGCTCTCTGTAGGGCAGCGGCGAGACAGGAGATATGCAGGTTTTGTGGATTTGCTAGGTGAAGACTTCCCACATGCCTCCCCTGACCCAGGGGCGCATGCAGGGAACTTGCTTTTATTCTTCTCCCAGGGCCCCTAATCCCAAGGGTTTCCAGTTCTAATCCTGGCACCATCTCTGCCTTTGGAGTCCACTGCTTTGTTTTTAATCACACGGAAGGGTTACAGTCCATCTGTTCCCACAGTCAGTAAACACAAGGGCAGAATTCCATGGTTTGTAGGTTACAGGCTCACGGCCACATTGTCACAGGGGCATCCTAGTACCACATGCTTTCTCCCAAAGAATGAAGTCCACATCAGGCCTCCTGGTGAGCAGGCCAGTCTGCCTGGTGACATACTGGGGGCGGAAGCTTCCACTTTCCTGGGCTAGGCTGGCTGCCTGCTCCGGGAAGCCCAGGTCTCACTGTATTCATCATCCAATCTGCACCCCATATGGACCCCATCTCTGATGTTAGTGAAATCTCCAGACTCGGGCAAAGCAGTGCCTAGTAGCCAGAAGTTCGGCCTGGGATGGGGAAACTGTGTAGGCAAGCTCTCTGGGCTTGCATCTCACACAGCAGTCTGAGAGCTCCCCAGCTATGCCTGAGGGCTTGGGCCAGGAGAAGGTAAGAGGGCAGAGGAAGAGGGAAGCACTACAGAGCAGGGCTGGGGTCCTTTCTTCTAGAGCCATCGAATATCATCTCTTAAGGTAATCCGGTTGAAATGTCCAGAAGAAGCCTGAGAGATAATCTACACTTAACAAAACAACGACAACAACAACAGCTGAAGGAACTAAGGCCAGTAAGCTTTCCCATGTGCACTTGGTAATAGCAGAACAGGGAGAAGAATCTGGCCATTCCAATGTCCAGAACCCTTTCTGTGATGGCATTTAGCCAGTCTTTTTTTTTTTTTAATATTTTATTTGAGTGAACACGTGAAAGCAGGGGGAAGGGCAGAGGCAGAGAATCTCAAGCAGACACTGCGTCAAACACAGAGCCTGACATGGGGCTTGATCTTATGACCCTGAGATGACCTGAGCCAAAACCAAGAGTCGAACACTCAACTGAGTGAGTCACCTAGGTGCCTCTAGTTTGCTCTTTTTAAAAAATATTTGAGATAGAGAGCAAAGCACACATGTGGGGGGAAGGGTGGGAGGGGTAGAGGGGGAGGATCTTCAACTAAACTCCCCTTTGAGCACGAAGCCCAATGTGGGGCTTCATCCCATTACCCACAAGATCATGACCTGAGCCAAAACAAAGAGCTGGATGCTTAACTGACTGAGCCACCCAGTTGCCCACTGCTTTAATGCTTTTTTTTTTTTAAAGATTTATTTTATTTACTTTATTTATTTGACAGAGAGAAACACAGCTAGAGAGGGAATACAAGCAGGGGGAGTGAGAGAGGAAGAAGCAGACCTCCCACTGAGCAGGGAGACTGATGCGGGGCTCAATCCCGGGACACCAGGATCATGACCTGAGCCGAAGGCAGACGCTTAACAACTGAGCCACCCAGGCACCCCCCCCACTCTAATTCTTAAACACTCAAAGTTATTCCAACATTGGGAACACTGAATCCCTCCCCCATCCTTAGATTGTCAAGCCACTGTGACCATCCAGTATTGCAGGCACCGAACAAGTGGGCAAGGTGCTCTTTGCCCGGTGGGTTATGGGTCACTGCAGACCACTGGAGGACCAAAGAGCAGTGGCCTTCATCCACAGGAGGCTCTCTGATGGGCACGCGGCATTTGCTCACTTGAAGAGTTACCTTGGGAGGGAGAAGGGAATCCTGCATTCTGACTTTGGAGATGTGGAGTAAGGACCAATCTCAGGAAGTTCTACTTTAAGGAGTGGACCAAAAACCTAAGAGAGCCCACCAGTCAGAACAGGTGAGGCAGACTGAAAATATCAACACAAACTTAAGGCGAATCCCCCAAAGTATGATTACTATGACCGGGGCTGTCTAGAGGTTGCCCCAATCCCTGCAACGTCAAGAAGAAAAGCCACTACCTGTGTACCGTGCCTCTTGCTAACGAGAATGCCGGCCACAGAGCTGACTCAGTGGCTGATGCTAGGCTCTGAGAACTGTGCCCAAAGACACACATGTGTGTTCCTTTCAGTTGATTAATGGCAAAGCTTAATCAACATGTCTTAGGTGGATGGACACGTGCTCATGTGGGTTCCCCCAAGTGTGGGCACTTTATGTCTAAATGCAGAGAGATGGTCAGTTCACAGGCACAAGCCCCAGTGAAATCTAGGGCAATTTTAGAGCTGGAAGAAGAAACTGCCCCGAAGGGGTGATCTGTTGGCCAGCCCATGGCCAAGCTGCTCCCCTTGGCCTCGACATACCTTTTTCAGCTCGTCCTTCTCCTTGGTGTGGATATCCTCCAGGATCTTGCGCTCCGAGTGGGCCCTCTGCAGCTCAGCCTGCAGGCTCTCCACCTCCTCCTGCAGCCTCAGGCTATTGTCCTCGCTGTGGCCCTGCTGGTAGCGGGCCAGCTCCTTCTTCAGCTTCTCTACCTCCATGGTGTGTGTGGAGGTGACCGCCGACAGCTGCTCAGACAGCGTCTTGAACTCTTTGTTCTGTGAGAGCCCCGGCAGAAGAGAGGGGAGAGGGGAGAAAGAGTGGAGAGCAAGGTTATAGGGGCAGGCAAAAACCACGAAGGCAACTAAGAAAGGAACTTCCAGAGTGGAATTCGATTTCACAATCACGGCACGCCTGAGTGCTCTCCTGGAAGCCCCCCCCACACACACACACTCCACCCCCTGACAGAACTCTGTTGGGAACCTGGGGGCTTAGAGGGAAAGAAAGAACACCGAAGGGATGTTCAAGAAGTGCTCATGAGCAGTGTCAGAGCCAGAAGCTGGCTGACGGCAGTCAATCTTCTGTGTGGCCGGACAGACCTTACAGCCCATTTTTAAATTGTGGGAACAACGCAGCCATCTTCCCGGATCTGCAGCCTTTGCTTTTCAGGTTCGCGTGGCCTTCCACACAGGGCCCTCCTGCCCTTGGGCTTGCTGGCCCAGAAAGCTGCAACCTAATTGCTCGCTCTGAGACCGAGGGCCCCTCAGCATCCCCTCCGCCAAGGAGGCCCTCTGTGCGGCTGAGGGGGTCCCTCTCACCACCTGTCACTCACTTGGCACACCCAGATGCCACACCCAGAGGCCCTGGCAGATTGTGACCCCGCTGCGCCCCTGCAGACGGGACACCCGAACCAGCAACAGCAAGTGAGCAGCCCCCTTGTGCGCCTGGTGCAGTATGGAAGGGGACCGGGCACAGCACCCCCGATGGGCTCACACAGAGGGAGCACAGAGGGCCCAGAACCAGCATCAACGCTCGTGTCAAGAGGGCAAAAACCGCTGCTCCAGGAGGTGAGAGGGGCAGCTGAGAGTGGCCAGTGGGGAAAGGGAAGAAGGGATTCTCCAAGTAAGCAACAGGCAGTCATTCATTATTCTTCACTGGCCGTTCTCTGGGGAAGCTCCAAGTAGACGAGAGCTGTTGGCTAAAACACCAGTAAGCTGGGGCATCAGGAATGAAGCTTCACAGAAAGCTGTGCAGAGTAGCCGAACAGTGGCTGGCGGACCCCGCAGGTTGCCATGCCTGCCGTGGGGGTCCAAGCAGAGCGTGGCCTGCTTTGATATGTCAGAGACATCCTCCACAGTCCAGGGACGCCTTCTGGTTACCACCCGACATGCCCCTAGGTCTGGCCTGGCAGCCAGTCTTGCTGAAGTAATCACAAGAAATCCAGTTAGGGGTCATCTGTCGAGAAAACTCAATCCTGTCTGTACCTCCCACCCCAACCCTGGTCTGGGTCCCCCAACCCGGAGGCTGAAGGGTCCCCGCCCAAGGGGAGTGGGCTCAGGGAGAAGTAGAAGAGCCATGTCAATTTTTCTCCACTCGGGGCTGGGAGTGAGGTTCAGCCCAACTGTCACCTCCAGGTGGCACAGCTGGGTCAGATCACTGTGAGAGTGGCACGAAGGCCTGGGCTGTGGGGGTTTCCAGCTGGAGCTGATGTGGGGTGGGAGGAGGCACAACATGTGGTGGCAGCGAGGGGCACAGGCACAGCCTGCTCCTCCAGGAGAACACCAGGAGAACATGTTCTGCAGACAGGCAGATGACGGCAGCCTGTTATGGACACAGACAACGCCCTAGGACCATCAAGCAGAGACAATGGGTCCTTCTGGGAGGCTAGCTCTTTATGGCTCCTGACATCCAGGTGGACATGGGACTCAGGATGTCAGGGAGGTGAGAGTGGCTGAAGGTAGACAGACCTGTGTCCCTCTGCCAGCTCTACCCTGGTCAGCTGCCCTGGATCAAGTCCTTCCACCTGTGTGTGCCCCAGTTGCCCTCTGTGTGAAAGGGGGACCAACAGTAAGTTCTTCCTCAGAGCTTTCATCCAGATGCAGGAAGATCCAGGGCTTGGCTGGAGCCTGGCACACGGTAAGTGCCCAATAAACAGGGGTTGCCTGCTTCACTCTGTTCTGCAGAGAGTCCGGGGGAGAGACGCTCTGAACGCTCTGCTGGCCCCTGTGGGTGCTGGGGACACCCCTAACACCAGCACCTGGCCAGCTCCTTATTTTATCAGCAGCATCCAAAAATAATCATTGGGAACTCACTGCAGCTGCACATTTCATGTTCCAGAGGTACGATTTCAGAAAGCAAGACCCCAGAAGAGCTCAGCAGTTTCCTGTCTTAAACCTCATGCCACAATGCCCGTGACAGGTACCCACAGCCACAGAGCTAAGCCTGACATGGGGGTGGTGTGCAGCACTTGCTGCCTCACAGATCCCAGAAACCCTCTCTGCAATGGCCGGCTAAGGTCCTCAGGGCTGCCTTTATCGGTGTGACCAGGAGACCCAGCCGGCTCTGTCCTGCACCAGTGAGGGTCTTTTCCTAATAGCAGGGCGTGGGGATTTCCAGATAGATCCCTATTCTCCTTGGGCTCCTCAAACATCCTGAGAGGATGCTCACTCTGCCCCCACCACTAGAGGACACAGATCTTTCTTCAATTGCTAAGAAGGAAGCTGGCTGGAAAGGTAAGTTGAGACTCTCTGCTATTTATTACTTTTTCAAAACCTTATATATTTTTTTCCTCTTAAAGATTTACTTGGTAAGATTTTTTATGCTTGAAATGTTTCCCCCACCTGAAGGAGATGGCGTTCACCTGCTGCACTGGTCCATGGTCCCAAGCCCTCTGCTGGCTGCTATAGCAGTTTTGTATGAACCAGGAAAGGCACTACCTCCAGGAGGATGAGCTCCACAGAGCTGCCTCTCTGGGTGGGCACAGGCCCAGGGGTGCACAGCTTAGAACAGAGGACACCTCTTCCTCAGGGAAGCAATGCTCCAGAGCTCATAGTCAGAGGAGCGGAGCAGAGGACGGTCCCCATAGCCAACTATCTGTGTGCAGTGTGCAACCTGTAGAACCGTATGGAAGAGGCTTCAAGTAGTTCCCAATCAATGGTCTACAGACCCCTAGGGAAGGGGGTGAGGAAATTATTGCAAGACTCTGCAGCATGAAAAGTAACATGTTCCACACATGCCACTAGCACTTACTGGGTGCTTACTATGGGGGCAGACACTGTACTACATAATTCATATATATATATATACTAACTCATTCATGCCTAAAATCCTGTGTAGGGAGACTGATTAATATCCCCATTTCAGTTAAGGAAAATGAGGGACTGAAGCCCATAAAACTGTAAATTATACTATTTTTTGAATGTATTTAGATGCTCTTGTGAATCAAAATATCAACTAGTTTAACATAACTAAGTATATTGAACCAATCTGATTTAAAAGGCTCCTAATTGAATGCACAGAATGCTCTCAGATTTTTTCTGACGAAATATTTAAATACAGCATTGTACTCATAAAGGTCTAATAAACTTGACCCTTGTTATTAAAAAAAATGGTAGATTCAACTGCCCTGGTCGTTCTACGTGTTGTGCTTGAATAAAGCCAGAATGATAGAAAGCCAAGTTCATTGACTACTCATTTTGGCTGAACCATGTCACAGCAGAGGCCTACATCAGGGACACTCTAAGAAATGGTCCCAGGAACTGTCACTGTATTTACTGCTGAAAGATATCATGAAGGATGTGGTTTATGATATCACAGATAATGAAAATCCTCAGGAAGACATTTTAGCACCGGGGACGGAAGCCATCTCAGCACCAGGGACAGCTCCAATCTTCCTAAACTATTCTCTTACAAGACTGTCTGAGGGCACATGATCTGGTGCATGATCTGCCCCTCCCGCCGTGCCTGGAGCCACCTGCATGGTCAATTAGGTGATTTCCCTCTGCAAGGCACGGAACACCGACCCTCCCACAAAGTGTGAGGAGTTTGCATGGGGCAGCGGTTTCTCCACCCTGCTTGTTTGCCATTCTTTGTATGGAATGCTTGATGTTTAAAAACCATGTCTGATATATAGCAAAATGCTTTGTTTCTACTTACCATCATTAAAATAGCTTAATCTTAGATATCCTGCAGCTCTGTGGAGGAGATTGTCAAGGCTCTTAAATAAAGGGCTCAATATAAGACATAAAATTGTACTAACAAGGACATTGCCACGCACACAAAGGATCCATAAATAAAGACTTCTGTACCCAGTCATAGAAAACAGGCTTGAGCAAATGCTTTTACCTTTGCCAAAGAAGTTATCTTTCGATCCTTCCGCCAGACAGACTAACTTTTGGTCACTGTATTAATAATGTAGCTAAAACTTTGTACACAACTAACTGATTTCAATTGCCTTCTAACTCATCTAACTGTTTCAATTGCCTTCTTGTTTGTAAGACCTGCTTAAAAAAACACCATATCATTAGTCTACCCTTTATTGTCTAGGCACCAAATGTAAGAAACTGTAAAAAAAAAAAAACCTTACTGAATAACAGGTCCTTGGTTTGGTTTAGGGAGTTAACTCTGAACTGTAGATAGGTACACCTGCAAAAACATGTTTCACTGATCAAAGCACTAGGTTTCTCTAACAAAGACACTGTGTAATCAAAAATCACTTTCTGTAAAAAAATTTTTCCTTCATGAAAATCTTTAACTTGTTGCCTGTAAATAAAGACACTGCGAGCCAGCAAGGCGGAGATGCCTGGCAAGTGATCAGA
This sequence comes from Spilogale gracilis, assembly GCA_004023965.1. NCBI lineage: Eukaryota > Metazoa > Chordata > Mammalia > Carnivora > Mephitidae > Spilogale > Spilogale gracilis. The sequence goes on from PITA01007679.1 coordinate 14,411, forward strand.
AAAGAATCTTCGGGGCTCTCTCATTTCGTATTGCTGACTCCGTCACCATCTTCCGGAAGCCCAGACTGTTGCCGGGGTTGGCTCCCGGCATGAGACCCTAATTTCCTTCTTTACATTTGCTTGGGAAGTTGGTGCCAATTTTGCGTCTTCTCACTTTAGTTGGGTGCACAAAACCTTAGACATAAATTTTGGTGTTAAGCTTACCCTGGTTATATCCTTTAGTTTTCTCCTTTGTGGACTTCTTGGCAGTGGGGATACCTTTAAAAAAAAAAAGCTCCCCCAGATAATCCTATAGTACAGTGCAGCCTGGAGTTGGGAACCACTACTTCAGCCATAGTATCAGTGAATTTTGAGCTAGAAGTTACTTTAGTATCAGTGAATTTTGAGTTAGAAGTTACTTTAGAACTCTTAGGCCAATCTCTTGGAAAGAACTCAAGGCCCAGTTATAGATTCAGCTGTAATCCCAAGCTGTCAGGTCTGGTTGCAGGTGTAATTGAGACAGAACTCAGGCCTCCATCCAGCTGGGACTTTGTCCACTACCCCATGCTGCTCTGACAAATACTTTGGGATGCTTCTGCCTAGCCTCTGGCTTAAGAACCTTGTGCGTCAAGAGAGCAGTGACCAGAGTTGTCTCCAGGCATGACAAAGGACATTCCGTTCCAAATGGCTAGCCCCATCTTCCAAGAGTCTATAATCAACAAGCAGCTCAGATCATACACCCCAGTGTAAAAGGCCAATTGGGCCAAGGACGACGCCATCTATGTGCGATGGAACCCAAAACAAAACCGAGTCTTCCTTGGATTGAGGAATTCCCAAATGTCCAAAGAGTCTCTAAAGGTGCAGAGAGCCTGTATTTGGCTGGAGGTGGCAGCATGCTCTCTGGAACCAGACTGCTGGGTTTCCATCCTAGTCGTGCAAGGGTGCAGGCTTGGGCGCCTACCTAACCTCTATGCCTGAGTTTAAAGTGGGAAGATCATCACCTCTTCGCGTCATGGCGAGGATTAAGTAAATTAAAGTAGGAGAACAGTGCCCGGCACAAATATTGGGGCAATGTGGGGAGGGGTACAAGAAGGCAAGACTGAATCCTGCCCTCCCGCCTCTTCTGCTCACCCTCTGCACAGAAGGCGCCCCGCCCGGGTCGAGAGCACCTGCCACCACTCACAGATGCTGGCCAAGCAGGAAGCTTAAGGCAAAATCTCTTTTTAAAAATAGGCCTTTTAAATCTGCTTCTCTTTGATGTTCCCAGCACGTGGGTTGTAAAATATCAGATTTATTTTTAACCTCTCAAGTTAATTTCAGAAATCAGCAAAGCCAATGCAGGGCCCAAGGGCTGGAAACCGAGGGCTGGGATGGCCGGGCAGTGTGTGGGGCTCCTGGTGGGGAGTCCGTGCGACTAGACTGTACTCAGAAGGTTCACTGGCAAGTTGACCATGCAAATATCTTTGGGGGTCTATCATCAATGCCCACAACAACAACAACAACACCTAGATCCTCCCTGGACTTGTGTTTTTCAAATGGCCAACCCTTCCCGCTCCCGTCCCCTGGGCAGCTGTGTCTCCCTCCTGAGCAGGCACTGTCATTGCAGGCTGAGCAGGGGCAGGTACCCAGTGTCTCCCAGCCCCACACTCGAGCTCCCGTTCTTGCTCCCTCAGTAAGGATCCCAGCCAACAAGATACGCCGAAACTTACACAGGCACATCAATGTCCAGGACAGTGCTTCTTCCTGGGAAGCCTGATCTTTCCCAAGAGCGGAGACGCAGGGACATTTTACTATGCTCTGGGTACCACTTCTGGGATTCTGTCTGAGGCAGATGGTTTAGGTAAGAAATAGCTTATTTATGTTCTTGCCCCTGCTGGGGTCATGTGAAGCTTCCAAACTGTCTAGCCGAGAACAGACATGATACAACAAAGTGACCTCCGGGGCAATGCCCGCTGACTAACTCGAATTCCGTCTCCATGCTACACAGCTCACTCCAGCATTCTTTGTGTTCCCTCCCTCTCCTTTCCCCTTTCCTTGCTCAGGAGGTACCTGAAGCCCCACTGCAGAAGTCTCCTCCTCTGGTCATCTTACCACTATGCATGAGCAAAGTGACCGCGAGCCTTCTTTCAATGAGGGGAACCCATCTGGCAAGGACAAGGCCCAGGGAAGAGCTCACAGTTTAGTGATGTTTGGGGTTAAAAAAAACCCCAAAAAACCTAGCATCACCCTCCTTCTGGCTGTGGGATTGGAGAGACCATGGCTGGAATGCTGGCTCTAGAATTCTCTAATTCTATGACCTCAGCAGGGTACTTGATGTCCCAGATCCACAATTTTCTCATCTGTGAAATGACCTCAGAAAGCCCCTGGAGGACCAAAGGAGAGTGAACATAAAACACCTGGCCCGGGCCTGACACGTGGGGGGGGACGCAGGAAGCCATTGGAGTGAAGGCGCCGTCTGCCCCACTAGCACGAGATTGTTCCCTTGTAATATGGCATCCACGTGGGTCAGAGTCAACCACTGCTCGCTAGGCTGAACAGAGCACCAGAAACGGTCAAGCACCAGATAAAGTTGTTCCCAAGACAAGGATGAAGGAAGACTGGCTACCAGAGCTGGCAAAGAGTAGGCATGCGGGCCTGTGGGCACAGGAGCCTGCCGCATCTTTCCAGCCTGGGGGAGGGTGCCAAGCGTCCTGCGATTGCTTCAGACTCCCTGCAGTGCCCTGAGCCATATTCCACACCTGCAGGGACCCAACCAATGGCCTGTCACTGGTGTGACTGGTGGAGAAGGTGGCTGGGCTAGGAAAAGGAAGCATGAACATAATAGCGGTAACCACTTCCTGAGCTCCCCAGGGCATACCAGACCCCCTGTGCATGTTCAATCACTTAACTCTTCTTATAGTCCTAGCAGTCTCATTTTATGGATAGGAAAACCGAGGCTCAGAGAGGGATCAAGCCACTTGACTTAAACAGCAACAGAGTTGGATTTGAATTAAATTTGTTCTGATTCCAAAGCAAGTGCTTTTCCCACCACACAGCACAACAGAGGCAAAAGACCAGAGTGCTGGAGAACGTGGAATCTAGACCTGGACCAGTGGGGTTCGGATCACGGCCTTGTCCCTGTCACCTGTGTGGCCCTCACCTGTCAAGAGAGAATGACACTATTTCTCTTCCAGGACTGCTGTGAGGATTGAACAGGCTAACAGAGACGAAGCACTAGGACGAAGCCTGGCATCCAGCGAGCCCTCTCCAAACGCCCACTCTCATTACCGCTGGCACAGGAAGCTGCGACTTCCGGCTAGTGTAGTCGCTCCGTCTCGCTGCTGTCATAAATTACTGTTAAGTCAGCAGTACGAATCTATGGAAACACTACAAACCTTACGACCCTACAGTTCTGGAGGTCAGAAGTCCGAAGTCCCAGTGGGTCACAGCAGGGCTGAGCTCCTCCTCGGGGCTCCGGCGGGGAATCCACGGTCCTGCCTGCTTCAGCCCCCAGAGGTGCCTGTGCCCTGGGCTGTCGGCCCTGCCTCGTGCCAGCCTCTGCCACCACCTCTTGACCCTCTTGCCTCCCTCCGGTTGTGAATATATGGGGTCCCCTCAAACAGTCCTGGCTCATCTCCCCATGTCAAGACTCTTCACTCCATCACCTCTGCAAAATTCCACTTGCCAGGAGGTCACACAGTCACAGGCTCCGGGGATTAGGGTGCAAACATCTTGGGGGGGGGTGGGCATTATTCTGTCTGCCGTAGTCGGTGGCTGTCCTTGCCGACTGGGGTGACACCCTCAGGACATCCGTGCTTCCTCAGGTCCCTAGCACATGCACTTCCCTGGGGCAGTTCTCTCAATTGTGCCCCCAGCACCCCCCAGAGCCCTGGTAGGGAGCTCCAGATGCTGACCTGGTCATCGATTTTCCGCTGCAGCTGGACCACCTTGTTCTCCATGCCCACATTGAGCCGTTTCAGGTGCTCTGCGGAGCGGGCCTCGATCTTGAGGGCCTTCAGCTCCTGCTTGGCCTTGAGCATCCGGAAGGCACACTGGATGACGATGGCTGCATCCCGCAGCCGCCGGAAGCGCCTGCGTGCCATCCAGCCCCGCACGTGCTTCTGGAGGACGGTGGCCTTGTGCTCCATGAGGACCTGGAGGGGGACAAGCACACACCTGCTGGGTTTACACGGCAAGAAGAGCAGAGGCCCCCACGCTGTCTGGAGGAAGGGAGAGCTAAGGCTGGCTTCAGTTTTAGGAGATAGAAAATGCGCCTACGACACAAGGCTTCGAGGGGTGTTGGTGATAAGAACAAGTTTTAATGACGTTCAGCAGCAGTCCACATAGTTGCAAAAAATCAGCTGTTCTTGTTTTTAGTTTGTTTCCTGTTTTATTAGTTAGGGAACCACAGGGTTAAAACCCCCCAAGTTGGAGGGGTCTGAGATAAACCATGCTGACGATGTCCCATTCAGCAGATTCTGACCCCCGCCTGGTAACACTGAGCCCGGGGGATGGATGGGAATCTCTAGTCAGAGCCCATAATGAGCCACAGACTTAGGGTTACAAACTTGGCTTGGAATTCTTTTTTCTGTGCAGTTAAAGATCACTCAGAAAGCAAAAGCATCATTGCCATGTCCACTTAATAGCCTGCAAAGTAAATGTTTGTGGCATAAATGAATAAATGAGCAGACGTGCCCAGCGTGCCAGCTCTAGGATGGAGCCAGGGTTCAAACCTTGTGCCTCCCACGTGTCACCTGCCCTGATGACATCACACAGAGGTCACTGATTTCCAGGGAGTTCTCACAGAATGGGCCCCCTCCGGCCCGGCTGTGCCCCTATTACATCGGCCTGCTCCCCCTTGGTGTCTGATCACGTTTGTTTTTTCATGGTCCCTTCAGTGTTTTAGTTTTCTTTAGAAAAAGTCACACCTTCTCTGATCACAGAAGAAAGAAGTTCCTTTTAGGAGCAAAGAATATTTCTGCCATTTCCTTCCAATCCCCCTTCCATCTCTGCTTTGAGCTTCAGCTGCATGGGGGTGATATGGCAGAACAGATGTGTCCCAACTCAAGGCTTCCCGAGTCCTTCAGCTTCACTGGAATAATGGCTTTGCAGGGAAGCCAAAGTCCCACTCCCCTGACCTCACCTTGCTCAGCTTTGGGTCCCTAACTCATCGAATGAGGGGGCGAGACCTGATGATGCCTACGATTGCCCCCTCCTCTCACGTCTGAGTGAGCCCAACACCAGGCTCTGCCACCGGCGACCAAGTGGCCCTGGGCAGGTGACAGCTTCCCCAAGCAGCTCAGCTGTCCAAGGGGCACAGTGATATGCCCCCATCCTACCCATAATGGCTACTGTCACACCTTCACTGGCCTCAGGGTGCCCAGATTAACAAGCCTCTGGGGGGTGTCTGTGGGGCCGTTTCTAGAGGAGGTGAGCATTTGAGTCAGTGGACTCCCCTCCCCATGGTGGGAGGGCATCATCCCTCAGGGCCTGAGGAGAACAAAACACGGGAGGAGGAGGAATTCACCCCTTTTCTCCTGCCTCACAGAATGAATTAGGGCATCTCATGTTCTCCTGCCCTTGGATGGAGATTCACACCATCCGCTCCCCTGGTTCTCAGGCCTTTAGACTTGGAGTGAATGACATCACTGGCTTTTCTGGGCCTCCAGCTGATGGACAGCCAACTGGGGGACTTCCTGGCCTCCATAACGGTGTGGGAACTTTCCTGAGAATTTCCACATACATGTACACACACACACACACACACACACACACACGTCTCCTGTGGGTTCTGCTTTTCTGAAAAACCTCATACACTACACCTCATGGGTAGAAGCAAAGGTGTGAAATCATTTAGAAGAAAGTTAGGAGCACCAAACATTCACGGTGGTGATGGTCTATTTGCGGCTGCTTTTAGTTCTTTGTAACAGATTTTAACTTATTTTTGAGAGCAAGCTAGCAGGAGCACGAGTGGGGGGGGAGGAGGGGCAGAAGGAGAAGCAGACTCCCTGAGGAGGATCCCAGAACCCTGGGATCAGGACCTGAGCCTTCACCGAGCCGAAGGCAGATGTTTAATCAACTGAGCCCCCAGATGCTCACGGCTTTAGTTCTCAGCCTGTGGCCTGCAGGCCCCCGGGGACGGCTACCCACCTGCCGGTAGATTCTCCGAACGAACATGCCCCGGGTGAAGGCCTGGATGACGACTGCGGCCCTGCGGGCCCTCTGGTAGGCCAGGCGGGCCCTCTGCATGCGGTACTGCTTCTGGAACACGACTGCTGCTCGGGTCCTCCGCAGCTGCTCAGCCAGCCTGGGGAGGCAGAGGACGGGTGGGCCCCGCTGACGGAGGCCTCACAGCCATTTGGGAACGCGAGCCTCTCCCCACTCACCCAGCCCTGCGCGGACGCTCCAGGCCGGGCCAGCTTGAATCGCTCTGGCAGGATGCGGCAACGCCACAGGGACCTGAAGCTCAGGCTCTCAGCAGCATAGCAAGCTTCCTCCATGTTGTCTCAGGAGTCAGAGTGCGGCCTACTCCGTGATCCCCAACAGCTCACTCCCCCGCCCACGAGCCCCCCATGGCAACCGGGCAGTCCCCAGTGACGGCGTGTGTTTATGCTTCCGTCGGTCCCCTGTACTCAACTCAGCTTGGAGACGCCAGGAGCCGGATCTCAATCATGCCTGCCCCCTACATCTAGTAAGGGCCGGGCCTAGAAGTGCTTGGTACTTATTTGCTGAACGAATAAAACCTTCTGAGGACCGCACCCCTGTCTCCCTGCTTCCACATCTCTTCCGCCCTTTCTGCCTCGAACGCACCACACCGGACACCTGACCTGCAGTCTCACTCCTACACTCCCCACCGCACCGCTCAGGTAGATTAAGTCCGGCGCGTCTTCCCTTCCCTTCAGGGCTTCATTTGGTGCCAGTCAAGCCAAGTGCTCAGAGACTCAGAATGTTAAAAGCTAGAAAAGCCCTCAGAAATCATCTAGTGGAGCCCCAGAGGAGGCAGGAACACCCTAGCTGGGCCCTATCTGCTGAAGGGAGTCTGAGTCCTCAGTCTAGCTCTCCAGAAGCACGTTCTCCCTCTCTGGGCCCTCCATGTCCCTGGGGACACAAACATCTGCAGGGGGAATGCAGACCAACTCTGTTTTAGATCCTCACCATCCACCACATAAGACAGAGTTGCACACTCAGGGTGCTCAGCAAGGACTTGGCTAGTTTGCCCCCACTGTTGAGGATGACCTCATCTGATGCTAACAACAGCTTTTTATTTTTCCAGCTTTTGTTCCAGAGATCAGGTCTTGGTGGTCCAGAGGTAACGAATCTGGTTAGGCCCAGATAAATGGCTTATGGCAGGAATGTGAGGGTCAGCAGGAGAAATCTGCTAAATTTATAGTACAAAGGATGCCTGCTCTAACTTGTAACTCCCGTTCCCCCTCCCCGCCCCCCCCCTTTAAACATATGCCAGCAGAGGTGACTGAACAGCTGCTTGTGAGTGTCTGGCTTCCAAATACAACACTTCACAGCAAACTGTCCTTTCCCAAGGAAATCCCCATATTAAGAGAAAGCTGATGTTGAACCAGGGGTGGTTCTTACGGGAAGCTGTGTCCCACGTGCCCTCTTAGTGGAGAAGCTCGCACTGCTCTGGGGCCTCATCCACCCAGCGGGATCAGGTAGGAGGTGAGTTAGCTTCTGTCGCGTGGTGCTGGGCCAGGGCGCAGGGCTGGGGACCTGCACTAGCATCCAGGCTCCGCCCCTAGGCAGTTGTAGGTGTTCAGACAAGCCATACCCACAGTGCTGGCTCCATTCAATAACTCCTAAACAGGAGCTCCAGAGATCTTTCCAGCTCTAATTACCAAATTCCCAAGGGATTTGGTAACTGGTGCTGTAAATCATGAAGCTGAGTGGAAGCTGTCAAAGGTGAATCTGTCTCTTTTTCTAAAAGATTACCTTGGGATTTAGGCAAAGGGAAATGGTGGTTTTGTGGCAAACCTTACCAGTCCTACGTATGTGCTGGAGGGATGGGGACAGACTGGGGAACCAAGACTTACTCTCTCAGATGAGAAGGACATGGGACACAGATGCCTAGTTCCTGGGAGATAGCTGGGGTGCAGACAGAACCACTCTCACTAGGCTGAGAGAGGCCAATCAGCTAAGTCCCCCCCTCCCCCACCCAGCTATCCAGATGTGCCCCAGCTCAGCTCACCTGCGGGCCAGGTGTCCTCGGCAGAACCTCTGCAGAGTTAAGGTAGCTGCCTTCAACCTGCGGTATTTCACCTTCTGTAGCCAGCCCCGGACTGTCTTCTGGATCATGATGGTGGCTGCCCGGAACTTATCGGCCCGAAGCTTCTCTAGGTAGGCCACCTGGCCTGCCCGGAAGAAGATCTTGGTGCGGCCAAACTGGAACTTGTCGGGGTCCTTTAGAAGGCAGGGAGGGGAGCATCAGTGGGGCAACATGCCCTACCATCCCAGTTCTTCAGGGCAGAATTCCCTTGCCAGAGCTCGCATACCCCTGATACACACTCACTCACAGCATCCACTGAGCAGGCTAAGTCCCTTCCGTTAGACTCGCGGGGCTACAGTGTCCAGGGTGCAGCAGGGAGCAAGATGCTGCCCTCAAGCAATTGACATCATGGTGAGAGCAGAAGACGAGCAAAGGATGAGAAAGTTTTCAGGCGGCAGTGAAGATTATGAAGACAATAAAATCGGGGACTTTATAGGTGGGACAGGGATGTTGAAAAAGATAAGCCAGAAAGGCATTTCTCTGGAGGTGATATTTGAACAAAAACCTGAATAAGCTCAAGGAGGCAGCCTCAGGAAAATGTAGAAGAAAGTTCCAGGAGACAAGCAGAGCAGGTGCAAAGTCCTGTGGTAGCTGAAAGCGAGGTGTGTCTGAGGAACAGGAAAGCCAGGGTGGTTAAGGGGGGGGGCGGGATGAGGGAGGCTGGCAGGAGGAGCTAATCGTCAGAGGCCTTGCCGGCCACAGCACACAATTGAGGTGCAAAGCCCCTGTGGTGCTCTGAGCACGGAAATGACTGGCTCGGGTCACTTAAAGAAGATTATCCTCAAACAACCATCCTGTTGCATGTGTAATTCCGGATTGCAATTAGCCCTCCAAATTTTTATTTGATTTCAGATGATGTTTTGAGGTATTCTTGACATATAATTACCATCTTAATTATGTCTATTTAAGTTCAAATTAATTACCCTTCCCCGTGCTCATTCCAGTGGATAAGGAACGATGACCCAGCAATGTGCTTGTGCACAAGCCTGGGATAGAACACTTGAGAGTTAACCCACTGTAACTGAGTACTCTTTGTAAATAAACCTCTTCCTAATTTTATTCACTGGCATGAAGACCATAAGGAAGAAGTAATGAGCCAAGGTCTAAAAAGAATACACACACGAGAACATGTTTCAGGTTGACAAATGGCTCTGAATGCTGAATCACCACTCTGTATGGACTCCTTGCGCAGGGACGATGGGGTTGCCTAAGCTGTCTGTGACGGTCTCCTTCATGGCCAGGCCACAGGCAGAGCCGGGAGGGGCGGGGTGTAGGCATGGCTCTCATCCCTGCCTCTGTTCAGGGCCATGTACCTGATGGGCCCCCAGCAGGTCCCATGGGGAACGGGGCTGGATCAGGGGTGGGAAGCCTCCAGGCACCCAAGGCCCTGCCCTCCTCAGTGCCCTGCTGGCAGGAGCTCCTTCTCCGGGGAGCAGGGCCCAGGGAGCAACAGGTGGGTGGCTCAGGCCTCACCGTCAGAATGAAGCCTGGCCACTAGGGCTTCGGCCACGCCAGGGGAACCGAAGTACACACATTTATCTCCTATTCTGGAAAAGCCACTAGGAAGGGTGTGATCTGCTCTGCAAAGCCACTGTTTTCACAAATAAGGATCCTTCTGAAGGTTCCACCCGCTGCCACCAGTCACCACTGGCCTGACTGCCACACTCCCTTAGCCCGTGTCCTGAGCACATCTCCTCCTTCAGATGTGCTTTCTCTAACCCTGAGGCTTTGGTGACTACACTACTCACATACCAGTCAGTCAGCGGTCATCTTTTGAGAACGCTTCTCAGAATCTCAGACTAAAGGAGTGGAAAGGAATCTCAGCAATCCATCCCAAGCCACTCTTTTATTTCACAGATAGCAAAACCGACGTCTGCAATGGGGAAGCGACTTGCTGCGACTTGCGGAAATACCAAGACCCAGGAGTCCCAGGCCAGCGATCTCTCACAGCACCAGGCCCCTTTTGTAACACCATCTACTCTTCACACGACTCACGTATGGAGTTTCCCTATGCTCCCAGGGCTCCCTGGAGGTACTTGCTAATGAGACTCTGCTTCCCTGTCATTATCAAGGTTCAGGCCCCCTCGCTCTGATTCCCTCCAGCGAGGTCTACAATCACATCGGGGATTAGTGGTCCCAGAGGGCAGAGTGCACACTAAAATTATGTTCTTCTAGGAGCCTCCTGGAGACCATTCCAGGTTAGAGCACAGAAAGAATGCAATACATTATTGGTGGAATTAAAGAACAAACAAACTCATGTTGAGGATGAAGGCTGTTCCCACGGTCCCTGCAGGAGAAGACCACCCCTCATGAACCAGCTCATGAAGCAGCCCCCGGCCCCCCTCCCATGGACGAGGCTGTTAAGCACCTGATGCCCGGCCCACTCACCACCAGCTTCTTTCCTAATGCCTGTGTTCTAAAGGGCACTAGCACTTGCTTGGGGCTGGCCCTTCTAGGCTACCATGTGGCTTCACCCTAGCAACACTGGTGACTAGAAGACGTGGCCCCGAAAAGAGGGTTGGGGAAACAGGAAATACAAGGTCTCTGGAGAAGTCCTGAAGCACTGATCCCAAGTCCTTCTCCAGAAAGGATAATTACGAACAGGGACATTAACTGATCAGACTAGTCAAGGGGCACGGTGATCTAGAGTGGCTGGGGGTGGGGGAGGGAAAGAGTGTTGGGTCAGTCCACCTGTAACACCTTGGGCAATTTTTTTTAACAGCTTTTTATGCCTTAGTTCTCTCATGTGTAAAATGGGGAACGATGCCTGCATCTTCCTCATAAGGCAGCATGAGGATTAGATGAGGCAGGTATGTGAAGCAGTCAGGAAAGTGACTCCTGGGTGGCTTCATAACCATGAGCCATTCTTGGCAGGTGACAGTCATGACAGGCCCACCTAGCTCGTCACCCCTGCAGCCACCGGCATGAACTCAGAGCCCCTGTGAAAACCAGCAACGGTGCCAGGAACATAAAGACAACAGGAACCCCACCATTTCAGGGTTCGCAGTCTGGGGAAATGATGAACTCTTGATTGCAAGACAAGGGGACAGATGTAATAACAGAAGACAGACAGTGAGCACTGTTGGCCCATAAAGGCAGGGGTCACTAACCCCACGTGGGAGCTCAGAACCAGCTTCACAGACCAGAAGGCATTCTAAGAGCCCAGCTGGGAGGGAGGGAAGAGCCTAGGCAGACCAACAGAAGAGGAAAAAGGCCTTTCAAGCAAAGGAAACAGCACATGTTCGTATAATTTTTCATTAGGAAATTCACTTAGTTCATCCATTCCACAAATGCTCCTTCTGTGTTGGGCTCAGTGCTTCTAATTAGGTGCTAGGGGCATTAACATAAGGCTTGTCCTTGGCAATAAAGGACCCTCATGTCTGCAACACAGAGCGCAGAGCCCCAGGCGTCTGGGCAGCAGTAGGCTACTAGGAGTCAGTTGCTCATTCTCAGGAAGTCCTAACTTATATGTGGACTTTTTTCACTGCAATGGGATGTGAGGTTTTCAATACCCCTAATGCCCACATTGTTTGAGGTGAACTGTACTGGGAATTTACCATTTTTTTTTTTAGACAATTCTCTCCATTACAGTACCTTTCGGAAAGGAAGGCATCTGATGTAACCCTTTATTGAGACCACTGTGACCTGCCCTGCTGCAATCCCTGAACACGGTGGGGCTAGGATTTCCGATCTGCCCCTCACAAAATGCCGCAAAGGAGCTCCAGTCTCAAGACTCAGGTCTGAGCTCAGGTTGTTGTAATTACAGCCTTTGCCTTATTTACAACAGGCATCTGGGGGAAGGCCTGAGGCCCGTTAGGCAGTAAGAAGACAGAAGAAGTGCACCTGTTTTACCAACTGCTGACTTCCCAGCTGTGTAGGCTTCGGGTCGGTGCCCCTGGGCAGCTGTGTGGTGCGGGCAGGGGCATGGGGTGGGCAGGTGGGCAGGTCTATGGAGCCTCAGTCTTTGGAGAAGCCAGAGTCCTGGACCAGCAACAAACCCCAAAGGATTGTATGAACATTTTTACTTTCTACACGTGCTGAGATGTGAAAAAAGGTCAGAAGTACTCGATATATGTGAGGGGACTTTTCTTTTACAGTTAATGCTGGAAAAACAGATGAACATCTCAAACAGTTTCAAGAGGAAGGAGGAAGACCAAAACACGCTGTGAACTCCCCACTCCCCAGTTCTCCGGGCATCGCGGGTAAGCCTCCAGGGGCGCGCCCAGCTCACCTTGATGAGGTTCTCTAGGAGGGACCTGCAGATGGCCTTTCTGTCTGTGTTGGTGAGCTCCCTCTTTTTGATCAGCACCCGATATCGGTTGAAGAAGTCATGGTAAGCCCACCTGGAAAGAAAGCAGGTACATCAGGTGACAGGTCCTGCCTCTCAGCCACACAAGGGCCGCGGGCCATCACAGCGCCCCAAGAGGTCACAACTCTTGGCACAAAGCTGTTCTCAGGCTAGTGAAACACATTCCAGGGGCTGTTCTTCCTCCGGACCCTCTGAGAACTTCAGTGGGCGGCTGAATCACATAATCACGAGTGGAAGAGGGAAAGGGAGGGTCCTGCAGGCGGCTCTGGGATGACCGACCGGAGGCAGAACTTGCAGGGCCTCCACCCATGCAGAAGTGGGGCCCTCGGCTACCCTGCTGGCGGAGGGCCCTTGCCTGGATGGCAGGTTGGTTTTTAAATGTTGTTTTTTTCTTATGAAATTAATACTTCTCATTGAAAACTTTAGAAATGCAGAAAAGCATACACTAGCAAATAAAAAGCGATATCCTTAACCCCGCGCAACACTACTGTTCACATGTTCTAGTATACCTTTGAAGGACTATTTTCCCTCCCCCAAGTAGATTTGCCTTAGGATGATGTCCCCACTGTTCATTAGAGTCATGCGAGCCTGCTGTGAAGGAAACATTCAGCAACTCACATTAAAAAACAAAACACAACTGAAGCGCACTTCTAGTCCCACTACCTTTTCAGTTAGTGTGCTCTAGTGGGTTCTGGAAGGGAATCTTTCAGAGGGCCCTAGGTCTGTCCCTTGGCCTCTACAAAAGCTCTACTTAAACAAATGCAAGCTTTTCAGTGAGTGAACTATTTCTAGTGCTAGAAAGGGTCCACCCCTTTCCCTTCATACAGATGTTCACGCTTGCTCTCCTGGCTTCTGACCTGGGGTCAGGGGGACGCTCACAACCGCCTCATATCAGTGCACATTCTGCTCCCGTACTATGTGACTCTAAGGAGCCCGAGCTCCCAATCTAAATCCCTCCGAAGGTGAAGCCGGCCATCCATCCCTCCTGGTCCTGCGTCCTCGGCAGAGGCGCCCCATCAGCCCCCGCTCGCCCCTTCAGAAGCACCAGGAGGTGTGGTACACACGCTGTCCCCCAGCACACGTGTGGTCCGCCACTTACCACCTCCTGTGGCCTTGCTGAGTCACTGCTGCTCATGCACCTCATTCTAAAGTATTAATGGGGAGTAAATGGATCATACTCCTTTCCTGGAGCATGTTTGCCTTTGGGAGGGGGTCCTCCAGAAATTTCATTCAAAAAACTGAGCACTATGGAATATTAGGTATCCTTGGGTGAGGCTGGTTATTTTAGAGTGCCTCTCCTTGCACTCCACAGCTGACCAGGCTGTTCTCAGCACCCTGGGAGGCAAAGGAAAACCCAGATTGAGCTCCCTGCCTCTCCTCACCTCGGTCACCACTCACCTTGGTTTGGTGGAAGATTTCTAACCTAGCGATGGGTGTCAGAGGAGGGAGCACACGAGCAAGTGGCACAAAGCACCCTCCTCATTTTTTTCCCACCATAACTTGTTTAGAAGTTATGCTTTTTTTAGAAAAAGTCTTATTGAGATAACTCATGTACTATAAAATTTACTCTCAATATGGACAATAGATTTTAGTATATCTGTAAAGCTATACAACCATGCTGAATACTGCATTCCAGAACACTTTCATAATCCCCCACCAAGCTCCCAGGCCCATTATCAGTCACCCTCCATTCTCCCCACCCTCCCAGACCCTGGCGACCACTCATAGCCTTTGTTTCCGAGCTCCTTACCTTTTAATGAATCCTGTCACACAGGTAATGGCAGCCTCAATTCTGCTTGCAGCTGACCAGACATTACAGGGTTCTTCCCTCCTGCCCCAGCCCCCTGGGCTATGAGCAGGAGGAGGGCAGAGAAGTGCTAGGAGCCCCCGGGACCTCTGTTTCATGGCCTGGGGAAGGGTCCCTTCACCTACTGTGCTCCCATTGTTTCCTGCCCCTCCAGCTTCAGGGAGACTACAAACCTAACAGGGGGCTTTTAAAAAAAATGGAAACATTGAAGATTATCTGCCCAGCTACAGGCTGCTGCAATCATTCTAGTCATGTGTGATGAATGTCAACAAAACTTCTGAGGTCTTAATTTTGGAGGTTTGGGAAAAGAGCGAGAGGTGGTAAGCCACAAATGAGCTGTGTGTTTTGTTTTTAAGGCATGAGAACGCTACCAGGTTTCTCCAGAGCTCTTTCTGCCCCAACCCCCAAGCTTGAAACACAGTGGGTTTTTGATACCGATACTTCCATGTAGGGTAAGATGCGAGCAGAATGACGTACACCGAAAAAGAGCTTTGTAAGGTCTGAGTCGTCTTAGTCCTTGTGGCTACCCATCCATGAGTGGTCCCATCAAGCCATTGTTCCTGCCCACTCAGGGAGGTGTGGGTTCTCGCCTGAAGGCTGCTCAGCACTTTCTTCTTCTTCTTCTTCTTCTTCTTCTTCTTCTTATTATTATTATTATTATTATTATTACATTATTTAACTTTTTCAGTATTCCAAGAGTCACCGTTTATGCCCCACACCCAGTGCTCCATGCAGTACGTGCCCTCAGTACCCACCACCAGGCTCTCCCATCCCCCCACTCCCTCCCCTCCAAGACCCTCAGTTTGTTTCTGAGTCCAAATTTTCTCATGTTTAATCTCTCTCCCCGATTTATGCCACTTCCCATTTCTTTTCCTTCTCCCACTGCCCTCCATGTTACTCTTTATGCTCCAAAAGTAAGTGAAACCATTTGATACTTGACTTTCTCCGCTTGGCTCATTTCACTCAGCATAATCTCCTCCAGTCTGGTCCATGCTGCTACAAAAGTTGGGTATTCATCCTTTCTGGTGGAGGTGTGATATTCCGTTGTATATATGGACCATATCTTCTTTATCCATTTGTCTGTTGAAGGGCACCTTGGCCCTTTCCACAGTTTGGCAATTGTGGCCATTGCTGCAATGAACACTGGGGTTCATGTGGCCCTTCTTTTCACTACATCTGTATCTTTGGGGTAAATGCCCAGTAGTGCAATTGCAGGGTCATAGGGAAGCTCTATTTTTAATTGTTAAGGAATCTCCACATTGTTCTCCAAGCGGCTGCACCAACTTGCACTCCCACCAATAGTGTAAGAGGGTTCCCCTTTCTTCACAGCCTCTCCAACACTTGTTTCCTGTCCTGTTAATTTTGGCCATTCTGACTAGTGTAAGGTGATATCTCCACGTGGTTTTGATTTGAATTTCCCTAATAGCTAGTGATGATGAACATTTTTTCATGTGTCTGTTAGCCATTTGTATATCTTCTATGGAGAAGTGCCTCTTCATGTCTCCTGCCCATTCTTTGATGTGATTATCATTTTTTTGGGGTGTTGAGTTTGAGGAGTTCTTTATAGATCTTGGATATCAGCCCTTGTCTGTAGTGTCATCTGCAAATATCTTCTCCCATTTCGTGGGTTGCCTCTTTGTTTTGTTGACTGTTTCCTTTGCTGTGCAGAAGCTTTTTGTTTTGATGAAGTCCCAAAAGTTCATTTTTGCTTTTGTTTCCTTTGCCTTTGGAGATGTGTTTTGAAATAAGTTGCTGTGGCCAATGTCAAAGAGGTTACTGCCTATGTTCTCCTCCAGGATTTTGATAGATTCCTGCCTCATGTTGAGGTCTTTCATCCATTTCGAATTTATCTTTGTGTGTGGAGTAAGAGAATGGTCTAGTTTCACTCTTCATTACGTAGCTCTCCAATTTTCCCAGCACCATTTATTGAAGAGACTGTCTTTTTTCCACTGGATATTTTTTCCTGCTTTGTCAAAGATTATTTGACCATAGAGTTGGGGGTCCATATCTGGACTCTCTACTCTGTCCATTGGTCTATGTGTCTGTTTTTTGTTGTTGTTGTTTTGTTTTTTGCCAGTACCATGCTATCTTGATGATCACAGCTTTGTAATAAAGCTTGAGATCAGGCAATGTGATGCCCCCAAACTTTGTCTTTCTTTTTTAACATTTCCTTAGCAATTCACGGTCTTTTCTGGTTCCATCTAAATTTTAGGATTGTTTGTTCTGAGGGCACCTCCCCCTCTGTGCAATACAGTTATTTGTGTACTCATCTTATTTCTCCCAATGAGTTAGCAATTTCTCCAGGGGAAATAATCAGAGCAGCATTTAACTGGGCTAAAAACCTTAAATGGTTCTAATTTGAAGATCTCTTACTGCTGACAGTTCCATAACTCAGGGAGGTTACAGGCTCAAGGAAAGAAGCTCGTAGGGAGATGCGACTGTAGACTTCCAGGCCAGTACAGAGCAAGCTCAGGTTACAGAAGCAGAGACATGCTCTGACGTGTCCTGGCAGTGTGACCTCAGGCAAGTCTTGGACTCGTCCTGCATGGAGCTCTCCAAAATGGAGAGACTATCACTACCCCACAAAGTATCTCCAACACTGTGGTGGCCAAGGAGTTTATGGACATGGAGTGCTTAGGAAGCTTCTCCCGATGCAAGTTACTCTCCCTGGCTGCAGGACCTCTGCCCTTTTTCTTACAAAGGCTTCCTTGGATACCTGTGCCAGAGGGACACTGACGCAGAAGATAAGCCATCCACCATGGAGGTCTTGGCAGTCTCTCCCTTGGGAGCTAACCAAGAAGCACATGGCTACCACTGGATCTGGGCAGGTAAAAGTGCCCTTCAGCTAAAGACCCAGAGTCCAATGGGGAGTCTCTTTTCTATGGACCTCTGTGCTTTTAGAGAGAAAGCCCTTGCAGGAAAGGCCCCATCAGTTATAGAAGAAAAATCTCCCAAGTGAAGTTAAACAAAATATGTGATTGTTTTTTAAAAATAGAATTTCTTAACAGAACTTCCTGATTTAGTAGGAGCATCTGGATGGAGGCATTTTTTTTTTTTTTTTTTTTTTGTGGCCTGTAAAAATTTAGAGACTCCTCTATAGGGCCACAGTATGTCCAGGATTTCTCCTGAAGGACCCACTACCACAGAATCTCTCCCTCCCAGAGCATTGTAACGATTCCTGTTTCCATGTGGGATACAGAGCTTTATGCCTTCTAACAAAAAGATAGTTTTGGTATATATGTTAGCCTCTCTGCTCGACTCTAGCCGCCTCTCGGTGGGCTAGGATATATTTTTAAACTTCTCAGCACCCAACACAGTATCTTAATACATAGTTACTTAAAGTTTTAAAAGAACAGGTATTTTCCTGACCAATAAAGAGGTTGGAATCGCCATGTCAAACCTTTTCATTCTACTAGTGTGTCTCAAAAAGGATACTATTGGCTTTGGAGCAGGACAACCCTTTGGAGACAACCCTGCTCAAACGGACACAGAAGCTCTTCAGACCATTCCCTACCATGCCATTCCTAGAGATATGCAAAGCTATTTGCAAATATCTGCAAAATGTTTACTATAGAACAGAGTGCGAGTCCAGAACAACACCATCTTGAGACCAACCAACCATGCCTGTCATTTGCCTCCACAGCGCAAGTCCACTGCTTCTGTGCCTGCTTTCTGCCCTCCTCAGGGGGCCCTGGAAAGGTCCTCTCCCACCTGCACTACGGCTTTGTGGTTCACTGGCCTGGACAGGTCTTTTACGTTCATCCAAGGCCTGGCCACTCCTCCATTCCGGAAGAGCTCCCATCTTCATACAAGGCCCCAATCATGGCCTCAACCCTGGGCTATATATGGAATCCTGGTGGCCTCAGGGACAGAGTGCACACCCAGCCCTGCTCTCCCTGGATTGGGACTCACATGCAAGGGCGTCCTTTATATTTTGGCCCCTTGGACGTCAGGGCTGTGCTTCCTGTGGAATAAAGGCCTGCTTTACCCTGTGTGCTGCTGGCCTGCTAGAGAGACATGCCGACCTGGTAGAGTGTACGGGTGGGTGGGAAAAGCCTGGGACCTGGGATCGCTCCTGGTGAGAATGGGGAGATCAGAGGCAGAGGCGAGGTCAGAAAGATGCTTCCTCACAAGGTCTTTGGGCTCAAGACAGCACATGGTAAACACAGCTGCTGTGAATGGTGAAGCAAACACAGCAGGTGATGCTCTGGTTGACTAAGTTGCCGCCTAGAGCCCAATATCAGATTCAACCACCTGCGTGTGGGAACATTCTAGAGAACATGCCTCCCTGAGTGGTCCTCAGTAGATGAATGTGAACAGATGGAGTGGATCTGCCAAAGTGGTCCCACCGTGTACTTCCCTTCTCTTGGAGAGATTTCCCTCATGTGGAATTGGCTGGAAAACAAACTCGAAGAGTCCCTCCAACAAGACTGGGGTATGAGGCTCCAAGTCACACAATTTCTACCACAGCAGGCCACCAAGAAGAACCCCAGGAAGATGGTAGGTCAGGTTATCCCAAGGGTGAAAATGGCGAGCACGTCTGCAAGCCTTATCTGATAAGTAGTATCTAGAAAATATAAAGAACTTCTACAGCACCAAAGAAACAAATAACCCAGTTAAAAAATGGACAAAAATATCTGAATACATTTCTCCAAAGAGGATATACAAATGGCCAACAAGCACATGGAAAGACGCTCAACATCATTAATCATCAGGGAAATACAACCAAAATCACAGTGGGATACCACCTGACACCCCCTAGGATGGCTACAATAAAACAGACAGTAACAAATTTTGGCAAAAGAATGTATAGAAACAGGAAGCCACATCCACTGCCAGTGGTAGTATGAAACGGGGCAACCACGGTGGATCTCAGGTCTGGCGGGTCCTCAGAAGGGTCAACAGTTACCATATCAGCCAGCAACCCCGCTCCTAGGTGTATTATCAAGAGGAATAAAAATATATGTTCACACAAAAATATGTACATGGACCTTCAGAGAAGCATGCTTCCTATCTGCCAAAAAGCGGAAATAACCCAAACATCCATCGACTGATGGATAAAATGTAGTGTACTCTTAGAATAGGATAGTATTAGGCAACATTAAAAAGTAAGTTCTGGTACATGTTAAAGCCCAGATAACACAAAAGGCCACTTATTATATGCATCCTTTGGTATGAAATGGCTAGAGTACACAAATTTACAGCAAGTCCATGGTTGCCAGGGCCGGAAAGAGGTAGTGACCACTAATGGGAACAGGGTTTCTCTCTGGGTGGTAAAACATTCTGTTATTGGTAGCAATGGTTCTATAATGCTGGGAACATAATGAAATCCACTCTCGGACTGCATATGTTAAAAGGATTTTATCGTTCATAAATCATATCTCAATTTTTAAAAGTGTGATGAACAAATGAGATTTGTGGAGAGCCTTTGTAAGGCAATACGTAGAGCCTAGGAGTTGTCCTTATTTTAGCCCCGGTACTGCGGAGGGGTTGCCTGCCATTCATACCACCACCAACCAGCCTCTCTTTGCCTTCCCCTGCCGTCCTCACCTATGTCCTGGGAAACCCAGGCTCGGACTCAGAGGTCGCCCCGGTCTGAAGGTTGTTAAGCTCTGCTGCTGAGGGAAGGAAACCTAATTCTTCTCCATTGGCTCTGAGCTCAAACCGAGTTACAAAGTGAGGAGCAACAAATCTCACCTGTCTTGGCACTACCCAGATATGACCAAGTGGCTACAGCTGGCCAGGCCAACAATTACATCCAAGGGAGAGTTTCAAAGTGGAGCGCATGTCCAGATCTGCTCCCTGGTAGCTGTGATGAGCAGCCCTCGCTGAAGACCTTGGGACAGACTCCAGTCCAAGGAAGGGTGCACAGCTCTCAGGCACAAGAGCCCAAATGTAGGGCAGTAAGATCTCGGGACAGAGACGGGGTTTCACTCCAAAGTACATTCTACATTACTGCCTTGGTGGGGTTTTTAACCACAAGGCAAGTGACTGTGTGTCTGATCAAGACTAAATGGGCAGGTGAGCCCCACAAACTTCTCAGGACTCCACCCTCCTTCCACAGTCCTGTTTTGTCCACATGGGGGCCGAGGGATGGAGGCTGGCAAGTAAGAAGTCTTTTCAGAAGGAACTGCTGAGTTTTTCTGAGGTGAAGAGGAGATGCACGGAAGATTTAGGCATTTTGGTTTTAAATGTAAACACTGCATATCCAAGTAGTCCTCCCACAACACACGTGTTATGGTGAAATGGAGTTTGCTTCACGAATCCTCTGGGACACAAAGCTGTGTGGAGAGGAGCACCCAGGGAGAGGAGCACCACACAGGCACAGGGCACTTCGGGGTGAGCCAGGAGCCCAGTGACAGTGGCCCGGGGGCTCGTCCCAGACAGGGCACTTAGCCTGGTGCTCTATGTATGTCAGAATGGGCATATTTCCCAGCCACGGCAGCACATTTCAAATGGAATGAAACATTTTCATTTTCAATCAGATTCACAGAGAGCCATAATTCTTAGGCAGATAAAAATAGACAACTATAGAGCCTAGGGGTGGGACGAGGGACCTCCAGAGAGCCACCGCCAGCCTGCCATTCCCCTTGCATCCTCTAGAGCTGGCTGGGCTTGGGGGACATTGGGCACGGGTTCCCTTCAGAACAGGGCTAAGTGTCCTGTGCCCAGGGCATCAGGAGGCCGGATGCAGGAACTTGGCCTGAAATCTCGGCTGCAAAGGGCTGCCCTCTGACTGGGCTCCTGGGGAAGCGGCCTCTGGACATTTTGTCATAAGTCCCTGTGATCCTAGGCTATGCAATCTTCCTCTTTGGGATCTTCTTCCCTGGAAAAAGTTGGCATGAGTCCTTTGGCCACTGAAGTTGGAGAAATACAGGGGAAATATTCTGAGTTATACCCCTCATCAACAAGGCCACTGAAGTTTCCTTGGGCAATAGCTCTGCAAAAATTGTGGTTACCTGGCAAGCTAAATCAAGTGAATTCACGTTGTTATCTTGAGCCTTAGCATTACGGAGGTGGATTCTTTCTGAGATGACGCCCCCGGCCTGCTCAGGTCCCTCCAGGCTCACAAAGGTCTCCCAAAGTCAGGCTAACAAAATGACCGCTCGGTTCTACATTCAGAGGTAACACTTCCTTCAAAAGCTAACACCTTGATGCCTACACGCGGCTATACTGCCTTGCTTGCTCTACCCCCAGAGAGCCCCGACCTCTGCGACGAAGCAGTGACGGAGACACTTAAGCAGTGACTGGTGGGTGCCGACAGGCAATGTGAGGTAGCTCTGCTCCCCAGCCCTGTCCCCCCCACTTACCTCTCAAAGAAGGCACCACCCTGGGTGCCATGGCTCTGGGAGAGGGGACTAGCATCAAAATGAAATAATAAGAATGATTCACTTCTACCTCAACACCAACAAAAGTGCTGTAAAACTATGGCGCCTCTCTCCAAAAGAGAGGAACTCCAATGGCCATTTGGGGAGGCAATGCTCCCCCTGAGCCTTCAGCAAAATCTGCTAAGACAGCAAAGGTAAAGCAGCACTCTGGACCACAGCGTTCGGTGACATTTTCTGTAGAGCAGAAAATACCAGTTTTTTCCTACCCTCCCTACACTCTCCATGATGCTTACAATTATGAAAACGAAAAGTCTAGATGCCCTTGTGATTAAATGCTAGAAAGAAGTGTGACTCGATTAGGGAGACAGGAAGGATACCCACGGGCTGCCTGTAAAAGGTGAGTTTGTGGCCACCTCAACGTTGCCGGCGACTCCGATGGCGGTTGGGTGGATGGCACAGCAGGAGAGGCTGTTCTCCACGTGGGTCTAAAGACCCGGAGGCAGAGTGCTCTCGGCGGCCAAGGGAGAGCTGGTCTGGAGGAGGAGAAAAGCCTGGCACGCTAAAATGGGAAGACGGAACAGGGTGAATGAATGAGGGTGGGTGAATTCGAGGCGGCAGAGATGCAGGGGGACTTCTGCCAGAAGCACAGTCTAGAGCTCATCACATCAGACCCAGACTCCTGGCTTTTCCTTGACTGTGTCCAAGACAAGAGGTTCACACCCTCTGCACAGCACTTCTCCTGCTGTCAAACAACTCATTGTGTTAGAGAGCTCTCGGGGAAACAGGTGTCTCCTTACACCCCGAGGTGGATCCCCGGGTTTCAGCTGCCCTAGAACATCTCACTTTCACACGCGTCTCTTGTTTCCTCTCCCCTGGCTTGGTACAATCCCTGTGTTCACGCCTCCCACTTCACAAGCCCCCCAGCAGCACAGCTGTATGTGAGAGACAGTGAGGAGCACCTGGGCTCCTCGGCTTGCCCGGAGGTCTCTGTGCTGCCCCCACAGGCGTGGCTGCGGGAGCCACGATCCCCAAGGTTCTTGCACAAGGACCCTCAACAGTTGAACATCAGACATCTCAGCTCCGGTGTTGACAGAGTTTAGGTAATTCTTAGACCAACCTTTTAACTCCTTAGAGAATGTTAGAAAGCTCTTTCGAGGTGACCAGACGCATCAGCTTTTCACAAAAATAAAGCTAAAGATTTCTGGTAAAGTCCTGTTTTACCCCGTTACTGTATCCATAAGGACGCAGGTCGTTGCTCATATCTAAATGAGTGATAAACATATTATTGAACGTTTAGGTGCCTAGCACAGTGTGGAGGACTTGAGAAGCATTATTTCACTCCAACCGCCTATGATGGAAGTACTTAGTGATTAGGGAACCCAGCCTCGGAGATGGACTCACTTGAAGTCACCTAGCCAAGGAGGACGGGGGCTGACCATGCAAGCCAGACCTGACTCCAAATGCCAAGGACTGGACCACCAAGCTCCTCTAGCTCTAGCCCAGGCCACACCAGGATCTGCAGTCTGGATGTCTATCCACAAGCGGGAGCTGGCAGAGTGCACTTTGACCCCAAGCCTCAGGTCTGGGCCCAGCCCCAGGGAGCAGACATAAAGCCCTACCCTTGCCCTTCACTGCCCCGATCTGCCGTGTGGATAGCACCTCCTCGCCGACGTGAGCAGTCAGATGCTTGGCAAGAGAAGACGGGGATTCTAAGTCCTCACCAACCACGGCCACAGTAACCTTGAGGCGTTCACTTCCTTCCGTGGGCCTCATTAGCAAAAGTGTGTTTCACATCAGGATGCATCCATGTCTATATATAAAGCTGAAGTGAGGTCATGCTCTAATACCCCTTCTACCACAAATTGCCATCTTCTATTTTCCATCCCGGTCATTTCCATTTCATGAAATAAACAAGACACCGGTCATGACCCATTACATTGATTTTCTGACCCACTGACATGTTGCAAAGCAACTCTGAGAAACAATGGACCAAAGATGGTAGACCTGAAGACCTTTTTTGGGGAGGCCAACAGATAAGGGAGCAGAAGTAGGGGTAGAGCCTGGATGCCGAGGGAGCACACTTTAAAAAAGCAGCAGCTAGGCAGCTCCCTAAGGTTCTTGCCACATTTATAAGCTGTATGAACCGCATCTGATCTGCACGCTGTGTTTGCAGCCACTGAAAGCTGACCCAACTGGCGACACTACAGTTCCTTGAACTCAAGACAGGTCTACTGTACCTGTGGCCTGAGCCCCGTTCCCTCCATCAAAACATTGATGCTGGACCCTGCAGGGCAGACCAGAGCCCTCACTTGAGAAGGGCAAGCAGGGTTCACCCTCTTCCTGGAGTTATCAGCTATTTGTATTCAGACCCTAGGGTTGGAAAAGGAGATGGAGCCCCAAGACACTCCGTTTCTTCTAAGCAGGGAGAGACATGGTTGAAAGACAACACGAACAGTCTTCCTCCAGGGCCAGAGCAGACTCAATGCTCCAACCTGTTGGGTTTTGAAAAGCTGCCTGGAGGTTCCAAGTTAGTGGCAGTTCTTGTACTCTCCAGGTCAAATGCAAGCTCCTAATTCTATCGCTGAGTCCCTTCCCAGGTCTAACATTGGGGAGCTATTGCTGGTTACATCGTTTCACGGTCAATGCCTGCTGCTAGGAAGGCATTCCTCCACCAGAGTGGCCACCTTCCAGCTGCAGATGGCCGGGACGGAGGAGGGGGGCAGGCCCACGCATCCTCCTCCCCATTTCCAGCTCTCTCCACCTCCTGACACACGCAGGACTTCCGAGGACAAGGGCTGCTACACTGGCTCAGCTCAGCTCCAATTCACGGCAGGAAACACGCGGTCTGAGAGGCACCGGCACGCGGTATGACGTCACAAGAGCTAGTGCGTCACCACCCACGCCCCACTTTTACTTCAGCAAGCATCTGGAAAGGATCCAGGCTCGAATTCGCTTTGACAGGCTCTAGGTGGCTCAAGGACTTATCCACAGTGCAAACTAGATCTGAGAGTGGTTTTTAAATTCAAGATTATACTTTCCATCATGGATCTGATTCTATTTTAAAAGGTGAATGGGGTCCGCTGACAAACAGATGGATAAACAAAAGCCGTCTACATGTACGATGGAATACTATTCAGCCACCAAAAGAAAGGACATTTGGAACCATGCTACATGGGGGAGCCTTAAATATATCAGACTAAGTGAAAGGAGCCAGTCACCGCCACTGTAGAATTCCACATATATGAAGGCTGCAGAGTCGTCAGAAACAGAGACCGAGTGGAATGGTGGCTGCCAATCATGGGAGGGGGGAGGAAAGCGGGATTTAGTGGTTAATGGGCACAGAGTTTCAGTTTTGCAAGATGAAAAGCGTGCTGGAAATGGGTGCACAAATACAAATGTACTTACTACCAAACTGTACACTTCAAAATGATTCAGACAGTGAATAGGAGTATTTGACAATAAAAAAAAAAAAAAAACAATAAAGGGCATAAGGTGGGAGTAAAGGAGAAATCCCCTTTGCAGCTCTGGCCAGCTCCTCGCCCAGACCAGTACCAGTCTGAGACGGGAAAAGCTACCCCAGAGGATGCCACCTTGGGCTCCCAGCCTTCTCAGGCCAAAAATGACATTCTCCCAACTGTCAGCATCCTGCTTAGGCCCTCAGTGTTTGGGAACCTTATGCAGGATGGGCCTCTGGCTGGCAGTGTGTGAACAGCTGCCCGGGAGGGCATGGCCGGCGGGCACATTACCTGGATGGGTAGCCAGCCGCGCTGATTCGGATCGTCTCCAGCACCCCGCATGCCCGGAGCTGCTGCACTGCTCTCTTTGGGTCAAAGCTGCAAACACAGTAAGGCAAGCTGTGAGTGGCCATGCTGGCAAAGAAATGGAACAGGAGAGAGGGACAGACTCCTTCCTGCACCCAGACATGGACCAGCAGGCGCCTTGAGCACAAGGTCAGGGGCTAAGCACGACTAAAAGACAACGACTGGCTGGCACACAAGCATATCAGCACCTAGTCCTGTGCATGTTCTCGTTCTCACCTGGAATAGGTCATCGTCTTCTTGGCATGACTGAATTCTGTCCAGCCTCCAAGACCCACTTGTGCCTCCTCTCCAGAGTCTTCCTTTATTATTATTTATTATGGGGGCATCTATGCTCAAAGGCCAAATCATATACACTTGCCACCATGAGCAGTATGTGGCTCAGGAGTCAGAAGGGCAATTTTTGGGGCCAGGCAGAGCTGGGTCTGAACTGGGACATGGTCGCTCACCAGCTGCACGGGTCACCTGGGAAGGGCAACATCACCTCCTCAGGCCTTAGTATCCTCACCTGTAAAAGGGGGATAACAGTAGGATCTCTTTTTTAGAGTTAGTGCCAAGATTAAACCTAGTGGCCCAGGAAAGCAGTCAGCCCAGCACCGGGGACATCAGCACACATGCATCGTGACATGACAGCTGTCCTGGTTAAGAGAGAGACTGATCTTCCACTCTTCAGAGATGAGAGCCACGTCTTCAACAACTCACATGCCCTCAACTGTTTACCCTGAAAACCCAGGATATACGCCAACACGTACGTAGAGTAGGACACTGTAGGGTGAGTAATCAGATGTGGTCTGGGCCCCGGGAGAGAGGTGCACAGAGGCACACAAAGCCGTGGGTGAGAAACATGTTACAGCGCCGCAAGCAACCAGGGGGAGAGCGGCCAGGGGTGGCTACGGCAAGGGGGCAAGGCGGGGGGGTAGGGGGGAGCGCTTCCTGGAGAAAGAACTCAGCTGAATTAGAAGTAATCCCTGTAGTTTGCTAGGACCACTGCCCCACTCTGAGAAGGGAGGGGAAGTAAATGCTCCCTTTCTTTCTTGGCTGTTCCTCAGCTCAGCTCGAGCCCAGGGCACTCTTTCCACTCTGGGAAGTGGGCAGCAGGCAGGGCCGAGGCTCAGATCCCGGGATCACGCCCACTGGCTGCAGCACACACCTCGGCCCAACTATCAGGCAGCCTGTCGTCCCTGTGGAGAGAGATGGACAGCTTTCTCTCTAGGACACCAGGGGGCAGCCTCTTGCCACCCATGCCTGCCACCTCGCCGGCAATCCTGGGAGTTTTCCCAGCATCTGGGTCCACTCAGGATTCCGCAGGATGGATCAGGGCTGGAATCTGCTATGCTTGGATCTCAGCTCTCCACTGGAGACTTGTCCTGCCCTCCTATGTCTCTGTAGGCAGCTGCTAGTGCTAGCTGCCCTCCTATGCCAAGGACCCAGCAGTCCCTGAAGGCAGATGCCCTGGGCCACCTACCAGGCGACCGAAGACAACGAGCTGACCTTCAGTCTACGGACTCTCTGTGTTCCAGGTCAGCCCTGGGGCTTGGTGTCCCAGGAGACACCCATACCCTCCTCCAAGCCCCCTCAGCCTTCTCCTGATGCCCCTGAACCTGCCCAAGCCTGATGCTTTAGACCCTCAACTCCTCCAGGAAGTCCTCTTAATTAGTCTGGTCCCAAGGTGCCCACAGCTCTTGAGTAAGGAACAACTGAGCACTCAAATCTGCACAGTCCTGAGCAAGCCAGTTACTTCCGAGGATTCATGTTTGCAGGTAGGCAAAAAGCTGCTCAGCAGGAGGTCTTACAGGATGAGAGAAGCCTGAAGGAGCTTGCCTCCAGGACCTCCATGATCCCCCTAGCCTCCATTCACGTCATCCCCTCTGTACCAGTTCTGAGGCGTCGCCGGGACATAGCCCAGCTCTGGAGTCCCAGAAAAACCTTAACCAAGGTGCAGTGGTACTGAGGAGTCTGAGAACACAGGGCATAAAGCCTGCTTGTGACCTGTAGTGACCCGAGGCAGCCTTCAGGATGCAAGCTCAGCTGCTCTCATCTCGAAGGTGGCCAGCTGGGCCCCAAGTTAGGACCGCACAGTGGACGTGCTCGCACTTTGAGGAAGATTTCCCGTGGGCTGCAGACCTCTCCGCCCCGAGGCTCTCTGCACCTGTGCTCTCCAGGTCTCATTCAATCTGCTGTGTGTGCCAGGGATGGGCAGTGTGCTTGGCAAGCCTCTGTGACCCCTCGTCCTTCATGGGCTGCAGGCCCACCTGCGGTCCTCCCCACTTGCCCGCTTTCCTCCTGAGTTGGCCACATTCTCTTCCCCACTGGATGGGGGAAGAGAGCAAGGGCAAAGCAGAAAACTTGGTACGGCCACTAACAGCTTATGCCACACTGTGGGCAACGCATCCTCTCTCTGTAGCTCCCTTTCCTCAAGTATTCAACAGAGGCTGAGCATATCTGCCCAACTGGAATTCACCGGTTGGTTGCAAGGATTAACTGGTAGAAAAGAAGAATGCTGTTAGGAAGAAACAAGCAGATACTTCACCAAGACGATCTTGCCACCCTCCATCCCTGCTCACAGCCACAAGGGGCCGTGTAAAGCCAGCCAGCCTCCTGTATTTTAATCTTATATCTCCGATGGTGAAGAAAGCTGTCACCAGCGTCTCTCGTCAGCCTCCCTGCACATGTTACCAGGTGAGCAGGAATGGAAAGCCAGCTCCGTCCCCGTATTAAATTTTGGAGGACCTCGGTGAGGACCAGCAACACTGGACTGAAAAGTCACCAAAGATCTATAGGGTCCCTCTGCTGAAACACAGGGTTATACTTCTTCCTCCCGATGCAGCCGCGGCAGAGCCAGCAGCCGAGATCCCAACTCCCCTCGGCAGTCCCGCGCCACTTCCCTGATTTTCGCACGCGCTGCCAGCTCCCACCCACCTTCAGGCTCTGTGGCATGCTGTGGTCACACCTGAGGACCCCGAGACTCAGGGTTGTCCACTTCTGAGCTCAGGGGACTGGCCCTCCGAAACCGGCCAGTTCCCCCAACTAGTGAACCCAGGCGGATCCCACTCCCCCAGGCCACCTCCCCTCTGGACACTTCACCACCCCCCCCACCCGCCCCAGCTTCTCTGCTCCTGTGGCACTCCCACGCACCCACTGACGGTTACTTCTATGCTGTCGTCCGTGATTAGTGACCAGCAACACCTTACGGATGAGGGACCTTTCTGTCATCCCACTTGTCCTCATCCAGTGTCCAGTGAACAGTGAGTAGGATGGATGTTTGTTGAATAAAAGCAGCAGCAGAGGGAAAAAGACTTCTGTAAGAGATGCTATCAAAGCAGGACAGCGGTCCTCCACTGGGGGTGTGACTCTGTCCTCCAAGGAACACCTGGCGATCATAGAGTACTTTAAGTTGTCACAGTGATGGGGGTGTCACCAGCACACTACAGTGGGCAGGACAGCCCCCCATGAGAGCATATTACCTGGCCTGGACTGGCAAGGAGGCACAGGTTGAGAAAGCAGTTGTACGGGATCGAGGGGAGGCATAGAGAGCTTTCCTTCTGGAATAATTATACATGCATTTTTTTAAATAAAATAAAATATTTTAAATAGTGTTATATATTTTACTCATCAAAATTTTTATGTTTCCCACAAATCTACACTATCTCCTTGATTTCCTTCATCAGGATGATCTGGTTTAGGTATATTTAGCAGATGAAGAACTGAGGCCAAGAGTCTGGGGCCAGCTTGTGGATCAGCCAAACAACTGGTAGTAGAACCCAAATGAGAATCCAGGTGCTCTCACTGGTTCAGTATTCCCCCCACTTTATTACAGAGATTTTGGTCCTGAAGGCAAAGGAAGGTCTTGGAAACATGGCCCATTAGGACTAGACAGTCATTCTGAAAGCCCCAGCATCTCTCTTCATCTGGGAGGGGAGTTCCAGCCAGAGACTCCGGCAGGTGGCCGGCACCAGGCTCTGAGGAATGAACTGGGCGAGGTCGCAGTTGGTTAAGGGCAGAGCTGGCACCCAGCCCTCGGCTCCCCTGTCCGGGGCCCCTGCACGCCGCTCCTGCCCTTCACACATAAGCCAAGTCTTTCACGCATGCCGCCCTTCTAATAGCCTCTCAGCTTCTGGAGGCGGCTGGTACGCAGATGTCACACAGGGGGAATTGCTAACCACTTCTCAGAAACTGGGAGGAAGGAAAAGGAGTGAACAATCAGAATGCTTCAAAGAAGGCTGACTCGATGTTGTCTTCCTGACCTTTTCCAGCACAAGGCCCCTCTGAGTACAGGTCGAGCCTTGTGAGATAACAGGAAGGGCAGAGGGAGTCCAGATACTCACTCTGACACAGTTGCCAAAATGAATTATTTCCCAGAAAGAAATTATGCTAGGACCAAAAAGGAAATCAGAAATCTGGGAATAAAATGCTTTAAAAATTTAGAAATACACCTCCTCTGACTGGAAGATACAGCTTGTGTGGTGGCTCAGGGGCTGCAGAAGGCTGTTCTAGAGACTTAGGGCAGGATTCCAGGCAAGTACCAGAGTCTAAAACAAGATGACAGAAGGAAGAGAAAAGGGAGACCAAAATAACACTTTTTCAAGCAGACTCCAGGAGACTGTGACAATGACTGGACATTGGGGGATAAGGAAGAGGGAAGAATCAAGGCTTCTGCTGTCCAGTATGGTAACCATCAGCCAACTACATGTATTTGAATATAATTAAAATGACAGATTTCAGTTCCTCAGTCATACCAGCCACATTCCAAAGCCCACAGCAGCCACACATGATCTGTGACTACCATGCCGGACAGGGCAGATTACAGCACAGTTCCATCCGTCACAGAAAGTTCTTCTGCATAGCACTGGTTCAGACTGACTCCCAGATCTGGTCAGGAAGGAGCTGTCAGGAAATGGTTGTGCCATTTGCTACATGAGAGACCAAAGACAGAGGAACCATTTCTTGGGGTGGGGGTAGGGGGGACAAGGAGTCTGACTTCAGACATGCTGGATGTGAATTAGCCAATGAAACTGCAGGAGGCATTCAGAAACTCTGGTCTGGAACTTAGCAGAAACCAGAGATGAACAGACACTGAAGAGTCACCGCTATATAGATTTGGGTGGGTCAACCATGTGGGCATGGATAGAACTAGAAGACAATATCCAAGATTGGGGTAGAAGCAGAATTTGGACCAGAGGAGTGGGGTAGGGGAAGGTGAGTAGGGATGAGTAACTCTGGAAGCTCAGTGGTAGAGGGGATGTAAGAAAGAAGACCATCTTCATGTCTCATCACTCAACACGTCATTTGAGGCCAAGTGTCCCCAGTGGAAGACGTCTTCTCTGACCACTCCAGCTATCCTGCCCCCTCTGAATTGAGACACAGAATTGAGACATCTAATGACACACTTTTATGTGGTTCTGTTGATTCAGGTATGCACACTCAACACTACTGTAAACCCCATGGGATGAGGGAACTGTAGCCTCTTATCCTCTTGGATCCTCCTAGACGACAGACAGGTGGAACTCGGTAAATGTCTGTTGGCCTGTATTCGGCAGGTAAACCATCTGTCAGGTGGAAGATCCACTATTAACCCAACTACTGCAGACCCCCCCCCCCAAGGTTGTGCCTGTGTGTCTTCCGCCTGAACTTGTAAGGAAACATGAATAGGCCAGGCTTCATCAGCCTGACTCCAGCCGAGAGGCGGCTGGCCAATGCCCGCATCGGCACTTACTGGAAGGGGAGCTTCTCGTCGTTTGGCTTGACGCAGCGCACGTAGTGTGGTGTCGTGGCGTTCAAGGTCTCCATGAGCAGGTGCAGGGAGGTGCGGAACTGGAGAGACAAGAGTCAGGCCCGGTTATTGCTAACATTCCACAGATGTGTAATTAACAAAGAAACTCCCACAGACTGGTGGCGGCAGGTGTTGATACTGTTATCGTCCTTAGGGATCCAGAAGGACAGGATGAAATTTAGAGACCCAGGGTCAGACTATACCTGACACTCCTGCCTTGCTGTAGGTCCAGAATCAAGGCCCTCCCACATTCTGCCATTAGGGCTGTCCAAACTCAATGGGGAGAGCCCAGCTGTTAACACATTTAACTCAACATGGTAGATCAAATGAGATGGGGGCGGGGTGTGTGTGTGTCAGTGCTAGGAAAGAGGACAGAAGTCATCACGATGACTGAAATCTGGTTATTCCTAAACCAGAGGCCTGGGAGCCTCAACATGCAGTGCCTGGGTGTCCTGGAAGTTAGGACAATAATGTGAAATGTCCAGAACAGGCAAGCCCACCGCAATGGGAAGATTAGTGGCTTAGCAGGGCCTGGGAGGCACTCCCTTCTCTTGGGAGAGACACTGGACATAGGATCCCACAAAAACCCCCGCAGAAGGGGCTTCAGTTTTCTAAGTCCCCAAGCTTCTTTAACCCAACCTGCAGATTCCAGGACCTTCTTGTCTCTTCTACCAGGTGTCCGTGTTTCTCAGAGAAACTAAATGCACTGCTTGGGGCGATACTCATCCCCTTTCTCTTTCTGGTCAGTTCTCTCTAAAGAGAGCTTCCCAGTGTCCCTCAAAGAGCACCTATGGACTGAGCTGGGGGCTGAAGCTGCTCTGGCACCCCTCCAACACTGCAGCCGGCCTGGCCACATGCATCCCGACCCACAGTGTCCTGCCAGAGGCTGACCTGGTGGCCCACGGTTTTCTTGTGCTCCTTGTTGGATGCTTTCAGTGGGGGTCTGGCAGAGCGAACGTTGATCTTTGAAGACGAGCCCTTCCCAGGTGTAGTGGCAGCAGGAACGGAATCCTTGTCATCACGAAACAAGTCAGCCACTAGTGGGAACTAGAAAAAAACACAGGAAAAACACTGAACACAAGATCTCTTGGACTTTCCAAGTAGCTTCCTGGTCCATATCCAAGACACACACTTGCACACCAAAGTCCATAACCACACTATTCACAGCGGCCACAAAGCCATCAGCTGGTAAATGAACAGAATGTGGCAGGCCCGTACATTGCAGTAGCATTCAATGACCTAGAGGAATGAGGTGCCCGCACGCCCCACAGCACAGATGAACCCTGGAAACAAGCCAAGTGAAAGAAGCCAGACACGAAAGACCATGTTGTACATTATTCCATTTACATGAGTGTCCCAGGAACAGAAAGATGTTCAGCGGTGGCCAGGGGCTAGGGGAGAAGAAAGTGGGATGACTGCTAATGAGTACAGTCTTTTTCCAGAGTAATGCATATTTTCTAGAATTTAGAATTTCTCCTCTCTGCTCATTCCGAGAGACCCATCTGTCAAGGTCCAGCCCTGCCTCCTCCACGAACTTGCCTGGATCTCCCCCTCTCGTCTCCATCATGCACGCAGGTACCAGCCAAGGTCTGCACTGGGCCCTGAGGCCCATGCTTGCTGAGCCTACATACAGTCTCCTAGTCTCCATTTCAATGGAGGAGGAGGGCCAGGGAAAGGATTAAAGGAGATAGTCCACGTAAGCATATAGTGGTGTGCCCAGCATATCATAAGCACTCAAACTTTGCCTAGTTTTATTAACTTTGCTAGAGGGATATATATGAAATATATGTCTACACGGTAAAAGTTCTGAGCTGCAGAGGAAACTCAGATTCATAGAATTTTAGAGCTGGAACATAAAGCATGAAGATCATCTCTTCAAAGGGCAGGTGAGGAAAGAGGAACTCAGGGAGAAGGGACCCTCCAGAACTCTGCTTCCATCTCCATTTGTCCCAGCACTGGGCATGGTGGCCGGTATTGGCTCACTGGGGGCTGTTGGCCAGTGACTGAGCCAGGGCCCAAACCCCGGCCTCCGGATGTCCAGGTCAGAGCCTGTTTCTATAGACAACCATCTTCTGGTCATTTACACCAGCAATATCAAGAAACTGCAAATGCACATGTTTAAGATAGGCCCTCTGACGCATCCCTACAGCAGCCTTTCATTGGAGGCTTTTGGCAAGGGGATGAGGCAGGGGGCTGCTGGAGCCGGCACTGCTCTTCAAAGGTGGTCCATTCTCAGATGTGGCAGTTGGCAGGAACAGGGTTCCGCCCCAAGGGGAGGAAGAACACGTAAAAGGGAACTTCATGAAACATCCCTTCAGCTGACAGCTTCCCCTGGAAATTGTCATAGGAGACTTAGGCTAAGGAAAGCTTGAAGGGCAACAGCATCTCCATGGAAGGCTACAGGTTCGAGAGGGCAGTGACAGTCCACGTATGCAAACACTGTCCTGCATTTAACTTCCCAGACCTTCCACAAGTTCAGACCCTGTTTAAGGGAGAATTTACAGAGGACCAAGCCAATAGCTCAGGACGTAAAAGAATCCTATAAAGCAAAGACCCAAATTTCACAGTTTAATGGCATACTCCCATCAGTACCCCACACATCAGGGTGCCAGGGTTATTCAAAAATATCACAGATTCTGTATTAGGCAACACATAGGCGCTCTCTCCTATTCTAGCCCAGGCTAGGCCCTGGCTCATCCCTTCCCGCAATCAGCGATGCCTCGCGGCATGTCGTTGTGATGTAAATATGACCATGTGAGGTCTCGGCATGTTAGTGTGTTACAGTGTCTGGGCAAAGGAGCAAGACTGTGCGGGGGTCACTCCAACTGTCCCAGAACCGGGGGTTAGAGCCAGGCTGCCATTCTACAGCCTTGTTAGGTAGCATGCTGGGGTTGCAGGGCGGCATGACCGGGGGAGGGGTGTAAGACATGCAGGGACCATCCCATCTCCTTGGGGCTGCCTGCCCTTGGATCGCCCCCAGGACACGCGTAGGAGCAGGGACAGGAGTGAAGGTGTTTTCTGTGTGAAATGAGATAAGTGCAGATGCACTGCTCCCTGCACATCCCTCGGTTTGGGGACCTCGGCCATTCTTTGCATATTAAGGAAACCTGTAGGATTTCTACAGGTCAAAGGCTGACTTCAGCAAGCCTGAAGTTGGTCCCGGGCAGGAACAGCTCATGGTCACAGAGGAGTGCAGCAGGTGTGCTCTCCCGCACACAGACGGCTAGGGTGCTTGATGCTGGAAACTAGCATCAAAAGCTGGTTCAAATGATATCTCCTGTATCAAGATTTCACATGAAAACAGAGGAAGCAAATTACTTCCTCCTAACCTTACTCTTAGGTATTATCAGTTAACAGTTTTTAAGCCTTCAATTTTAGAGTTAAAAGTAACTGCAGACCACAAGTCAATAATTTTATACCATAACCCATTAGCTAGCCGTGTGGATTACAAAGCAGTTAAACACATCTGTGTGCACACATGGGCATACGGGGAGTCAACATGTGCGTTCCATTTGCACTTTGCCCTTTTCGTTGATCACCAATCATCAGAAGCTCCTGACCTCCATTATTATTATTATTTTTAACCGCAGTCAACTACAGGCAAATCTTAACTCTGTGGTCTGGGTTTGAAGTTCAGGCTAAAAGCACCCACTAATGGCTGTTAGGCCAAGGATCACCTTGGAGAAGCAGCTGGAGCCCATCCTCCCTGCTGGCTCCTCAGGGCTGACATCGGCTGCTGACATCACGACAGCACTAGGAAAAGCAGCTACCACATTCCCGAGTGAGACAGCCCCCGAACCCCTGCTGCAGGCCCTTGTTGTCAGCCAGGTGGCTTGGGAGGCCGTCCCAATGAGAAGACAGACGGCTCCTGGTGTCGGGTGCCAACAGGTGACAACTGGGTTCCTATTCCAGCATTTTTTTAAATGTTTTTTTAAAAGATCTTATTTATTTATTTGACAGAGAGAAACATAGCTAGAGAGGGAACACAAGCAGGGGGAGTGAGAGAGGGAGAAGCAGGCTTCCTGCAGAGCAGGGAGCCCAATGTGGGGCTTGATCCCGGGTCTCCAGGATCATGACCTGAGCCGAAGGCAGTCGCTTAACCAACTGAGCCACGCAGGTGCCCTCAGCATTTTTGCAATAGATCAACAACTTCTGTCCACACGTGGTATTTCAAAATCATAAATATTGTCCTTTTCCAGGGGGATGTAATGAGGCTGCCAGAGGAATAAAGACATTTCAGGATTTTAAAAATTTGTGGCTAAAATGTGCGTGTGTCACAGTCATAAAAATGACATGCTTTTTAACTCATCATTTCCACGTGCTCTCAAAGAATAAGAAGTGAATATTAGGTCCCTGGATGTCAAGTAACTAGATGGACGGGTTCATTCATTCATTCACCAATACTTAATGGACTGCCACACGTCCAACAAGTAAATACTGTGCTTGGAGCTGGGGACACAAAAACAAACACACACAGTCTCTTAGGTACCATGGAGTTTATGATCTAGCATAAAAGGTGAACTCTCATCAATTAACCCCATAATGAAAAGCTTAATGACAAAAAGAGGATTTCCTCAAGGAAAGAACAGATGCACATGACTGAATCAGGGACCCGGGGTAGAAATATTCTGGGGCTGAGGGGGCATTAGGAAAGCATGTCAGCAAGTATCTGCATGTTCCGGAAGCTCATATAAAGCCAGTCCAACGTTAGCAGACACCTGAGGGGGAAGCAAGAAAGACCAGCTCGTGAACCCTCCACTGAAGATTTGGGTCTTTATCCTAAAGGCAAGGTGAAACCATTAAGGGTGTGTTTGTTTTGTTTTGTTTTGTTGTTTTGTTTTGGTGTGAGGGTTTTAAATAAGAGCAGCTAACATTTATCGAGCACTTAGAATGTACCAAGCATAAAATTCATTCAGGTCTCCCAGTGACCACTTGGGAGGACATCCCATTTTACAGATGGGGAAACAGAGGCTCGGTGCCTAGATCACAGAGCTGGTTAGGGCAAAGCTGAGATTTGCACCAGACAGCCCGGCTCCACAGCTCACACACCAGAGGGTCACAGCGGGGAGCAACGACCAGGGATCTTTCAGGGCAGATCGCACTGCCTGCAGCGTGAGAGCACCCGAAGTCCGCCGCCCAGAAATCTCTGGGGGTACAGCAGTAAAGAGAAGAGCCCCCACCACCTAGCAGGTCTCTGGCAGGTACGGTGCTACAGGGCCGGCACTGAGCAAGGGTCACAAGACCTTTTAGATCTGACTCCGCCACTGAAATAGCTGTGTGACCGACCGCTGGCAAACCTCCTAACTCTACTAGATTTAAAATTTCTCATCTGTAAAAATAAGGGAATGAGAGGATTCCTTTAAGTCTGACCTAGACTCCTGCATTTTCTCCTATCTGTAGTCTCTCCCCATTCCTAGGTGCCTTCCCTTCAACACATAGCCAGGTTCAAGTTCCTTCCACGTGGGACCACCTCCCGGTCCAGCTGAGTCTCCCTGGGCCACGCCCCCCCCAACCCTGGCCATCTCAGGCAAGGCGTCCATAAACACGGCCCTGGGTCATCCCTTCTCAACCCCTTCCCCACCCAACATGCCGTGATCTGCCCCCACATTGCCTAAACCGGCCCTGAGAGTGCCTTCTGGAGACTCTACTTGCTGAGTCCAGTGGCTGGAAGTGGTCAAGCTTCACTCTAGGTCTGACTCGTCGTTGGTGAAGGACCCAGTCCCTTCTCGGAAGCCCTCTTCCCTGACGGGGCAGCTCTGCTTCCCTTCCCCCCATAGCTCTTTCCCAGCACCTTCCACAGGCCCATCTTCCTGCCCATCTCGCTGCAGCACTGCTGCTCCCCAGGACAGCATCCTCACCATTTATATTTTCTAACCCTCATTCCCAGGACCATCTCCTCCACACCTACAGCTTTAGCCACCCCTGCAAGCCTGTCTCTTTAGTCCTGCTTTTCTCCCACAACCACGACCTGCCCTTCCACTGATGGGCTCTTGGTCTTCCTCCCTCTGTGTGTTCCACTGGAGGCTCCAAATTTGACTGGCCTCCGCAGCCCTCTCCCACCAACTGCCCAAATTTGTATTAGCCTGCCAACACCCTACTTCTCATCCCCATATCTCCAGGTTGTGTCCACAGCTAAGTTCTAGCAGACCTGAATCACCAGACCACTGCTGCCCCGGGTCAGGCCTTCCCAGGCTCCCCGAGACCACTGCCTGTGCTTAGAGCCACGGTCCAGCTCCAGACACACCTTTGTCCCAACGCAGCGTGCCCTCCAGCCAGAGCCTTCTCCAAATACAAACCTTACCCAGCCACTCCTCGTGCAAAGACTCGCAGATCCTCACGGTCTATGGCAGAAAGCCACCCTCACAAATAGTAAAATGAAAACATGGGGAGCAGCAAAAATGGAAGTGAGTGGGAGGTGGGGAGAGATGGCCCAGGCACAGGAGGGATAGGGGGACTGATGCCAGAGGCACATGTGAGGAAGTGCCCAGACTGCAGCTGAGAAACTGCCCCACGGCAAGAACCAGAGGGGAAGGGAGGTTCTTATTTATTTATTTATTTATTTATTTATTTATTTATTTAATTTTTTTCAGTGTTCCAAGATTCATTGTTTATGCCCCACACCCAATGCTCCATGCAATATGTGCCCTCAGTACCCACCAGCAGGCTCTCCCATCCCTCCACCCCTCCCCCTCCAAGGCCCTCAGTTTCTGAGTCCAAAGTCTTTCATGTTTCATTTCCCTCCCCAATTTACCCCACTGCCCATTTCCTTTCCTTCTCCTACTGTCCTCCATAATATTCCTTATGCTCCACAAGTAAGTGAAACCATGTGATACTTGACTTTCCCTGCTTGGCTCATTCACTCAGCAAAATCTCCTCCAATCCAGTTCATGCTGCTACAAGAGTTGGATATTCATCCTTTCTGATGGAGGCGTAATAAGCATTTTAAAGACATCAGTGATTCATCCAAGCAGTCCTGTCTGAACACAATGCTGACTAAATTGTAATTCACTTACTTTCGAAAATAGATTTCCAGGTCATTCGAGTCAAGGGTAGAAGTTACCACATTCATGAGGATACTGTTTCAGGAGTCTCATTTACAGAAATCATTAATAGTGGCATTTTCCTCTGAAAAAATCTATTAACTTCTAAGGTCAGGAAAAAGTATTGAAGCCACACACAGAACTTTGAAATCAGATTCACCAGTAAGAAGGCTTTAACATTGATGGGCCCTTCTCTTGCTCCAATCAGGAACTCCTTGCTGGGCCCTATGCGAGGATTTGGGAAAGAACACAACCAAGGTGTAGTCTGGAGAGCTTGCATTTTATCTTAAAAGCTATGTTCTAATTATACGTCTCAGTTACTGAGACTGCGTTTGGAAATAGCAGGATATCTGGGGTGGAGAAGGAGAGGAGTTTCTTGAGACATCAACTTGAGGAAAAGCAGCAAAAAGGACAGGAAATACTGCTGACTGCACCGCCCTACCCCCATCTAGCCACCGGGACACGGGGCCTGGCTAGACCGGGACCTCCTGGTCTCAGGAGGGTCCCGACTATAAACCAACCTTAAGTCTTAAGGAAAAGTAGTCACACTCAGCTCTTGCTTGACTAACAATTCA
This sequence comes from Spilogale gracilis, assembly GCA_004023965.1. Taxonomy (NCBI): domain Eukaryota; kingdom Metazoa; phylum Chordata; class Mammalia; order Carnivora; family Mephitidae; genus Spilogale; species Spilogale gracilis. Next base: position 53,294 of record PITA01007679.1, read on the forward strand.
TGCAGAAGGATGAGCGTCCGAGAATGTTTTTTCTTTAATTGACTAACTCCAGCTACGCTTCAGAGGCACTGGGAAGTCTATGAGCTGAGTGACCAGGAATGCAACTAAGCCAGCTCATCTGGGGGCAGCCCTGGGAAGCAGCGTCTCAGAGGCCTTTCTGAAAACCTATTCCTTCCCATCATGAAAACACTCAGCTGACACCTTCAGATCAAGCACCCGCCTGATACCGCTGGTCACTTATTTCCAGGTGTCCAGAAACAGTGGCTTTGGTCCTCTCTGCTATTCAGGGCTAGAGCTAAATTTTTAAAAGCCTGAGGCAAATCTATTTGAAGAGGGATTAAAAGAAGTATGAAAACGCTTTTTAAAGACCATAGAATAGTTTAAGAAAAATGTCAATTACAGCTACACCCATAGCTGTTACCTTGGAAATCAGGCCTGTTCACTCCTATCAGAACATATTACCTTTCCCTTTAAAACAGACGCACAAAACTACAACAAAGATGTGTTCGAATAACCATTTGATTGGAATCTCTTGCCCAGAATCTTATCCATGAAACCTGGCTGTAGACCTAATAAAAAAATACGCTTTCTTCTTGGGGCAGTTCTTTCCCATGGGCATGCGGCCCTCTGACGGGGATGAAAAAGTGCCATTTTTTAGTTACAGAATACTTTGTTTTAAGGGTTTTTAAATGGGCTTTGGAGGAAAAGTCACAGCACTTCTTTTTTTTGTTGTTAAAGACAAAGTTGGACCTTCCTGTATTGGAAGGGGGAATGATGGTTTTATCGACTAAAAATTTCTCTCTTATGTAGTGACTTCTAAATATTGTTGGAAGCCTTTTTTTTTTTTAAGATTTTATTTATTTATTTGACAGAGAGAAACACAGCGAGAGAGGGAATACAAGCAGGGGGAGTGAGAGAGGGAGAAGCAGGCTTCCTGCTCGGCAGGAAGCCTGATGCAGGGCTTGATCCTGGGTCTCTGGGATCATGACCTGAGCCGAAGGCAGTCACTTAACCAACTGAGCCATCCAGGTGCCCTGGAAGCTTTTTTAAAAGATTTTATTTATTTATTTGACGGAGAGAGAGATCACAAGTAGGCAGAGAGACAGGCAGAGAGAGAGGAGGAAGCAGGCTCCCTGCCAAGCAGAGAGCCAGATGTGGGCCTCAATCCCAGGACCCTGAGATGATGACCTGAGCTGAAGGCAGAGGCTTAACACACTGAGCCACCCATGTGCCCTGCTGGAAGGTTTTTAACTACCAGCATCAATTGATATTAAACAGGAAGCACTTCGAATGCCCTTGAAAGTGTTATATGGTATGTCAATTATATTTCAAAGCTGTTATACGAAAAATAGGTTTAAATATACTTTTTAAATTGAAGTATAATTAATAGCAGCATATTGGTTTCAGGTGTGCAATACAAGGATTCAACAATTCTATGTATTACTTGGTGCTCAACATGCTAAGTGTCTCTGTGATCCTTTATATCTTCCCTATCCTCACCTACCCACTGAAGAGAGGTGATATCTGTGATAGGGGAACTCAACATCAAAAATAATCAGATTTAAAAAATTTAAAGATTCAGAGGGACTGAACAATTTCCCAAAGAAGACACACAAATGGTAAAGGGATACATGAAAAGACAGTATCACCCAACATCAGGGAACTGCAAATCAAAACCACGATAGGTATCACCTTACACCTGTGAGAATGCCTAAAATAAAAAACCCAAGAAATAACAAGGATTGGCGAGGAGAACGACAAAAGGGAACCCTCATGCAGTGTTGGCAGAAATGCAAACTGGTGCAGCCACTGTGGAAAACAGCACAGAGGTGCCTCAAAAAATTAAAGTTACCACATGATGTAGTAGTAATTCCACTGCTGGGTATTTACCCATAGAAAATAAAAACACAAATTCAGAAAAAAAAACTTTTTAAAAAGGCAAATATAGGGGCGTCTGGGTGGCTCAGTTGGTTAAGCGACTGCCTTCGGCTTAGGCCATGATCCTGGAGATCCGGGATCGAGTCCCACATTGGGCTCCCTGCTCGGCGCGAAGCCTGCTTCTCCCTCTCTCACTCCCCCTGCTTGTGTTCCCTCTCTGGCTGTGTTTCTCTCTGTCAAATAAATAAAATCTTTAAAAAAAAAAAAAGGCAAATGTATTTGCTCAAAATGCAATGTGTCCATAACCCATAAGAAACCTAGGGGGGGTATGGAGACAACAGACACATACATGGTGTCATTCCTTGAGGAGTGGAAGTTGAGCCAAAGTCCTAGAAAGGAGACCCAGAGCACATGCCCCTGGGCCTTGTCTGAGGTACATCATGGCGACTCTTGACCCTCAGGGACTGCCATAGCCCAGTGTAGGTGGCCTTGGGCCAACACGGTCTCCTTGACCTCTGTACCATGTTGGTCTCCAGATCCCTTCTGCTGGGAGGATGGAGAGCCAGCCTCAGGACTGCTGGCCTGGGAAACAGTACCCGGGACGGCCCAGGCTGCCCGGTGCTCAGGGACAAGCTCCGTTCCATCAGTGCTGCTCCTGTGAGAACTTTTTTTTGGGGGGAGGGAGGAGCAAAATATTGTTTTTTATAATAAACACTGGGAGGGAGAAACCTCCACTTTTAGTACCTTAAACAAATCAGTCTGTTAAGGACTTAAAGTCTGTTTTAAAGAGGCATTTCCGAAGTCTCTATACCTCTCCAGTAGCTGAGAAAGCAATTAGCCACATTATACCCTCTGAGGCGGTGTAACTGGCTTTAATAATTACATTCTCATTAACACCATTTGATCTCACAGCTCTCGGTGAGAGGGACGTAAACATCCTTGTGGCTGGCTGGCTGCAGGGGAGTTTTCCAGCCCATCCTTCGTTATTCACGATGATTTCTTCATTTCTTATCAGGGGTGCCACATGAAAGACAAAAGCCAATGGCTGTCCCATATAGTGAAAATGCTTTAGGTAAAATTATGGATTTACATACGGGATTTGAGATTTATCTCTGTCAGAGAGAGGAAAAAGAACACAAGAAATGGGGCACTAACCCCATGCCCTGGGGCCTTCTCTCTCTCTAGGTCTTTATTTTACAATCTTTAACACAGTTGCAAACATAAGCCTCATAGGACTGCTATAAAAACAAAGTTTTACAGATGACAGAGGCTCAGTGAACAATGAGCTTCAATAATGCCACCATGACAGGTGCAGCCAGACACGCCCACCTGTCCCATGGGTGGGTTTAAAGCCCGGGACAACCACTCTCTGATGCATAGCTCCAGTCGGGCTCAGGCCCATTTTGCAGGCTTCCAGGGACCTAGTTTGGATCTTTGCCTTCTACCTTCTGGGATGTCTGCAATGGACACAGGGCTGAGAGTTCCTACCCTCCTCCTGCTGGGGTCTGACAGGTCTGAAAGCCCCTCCTGGTCAATCCCTGAATGCTGGGCGGCGCTGGGATGGGGCTTCAGGGTGGCAACGCGGTCATCGGTTCTTAGAAAGATTAGCTGGCAAAGGGGAAAGCTAGAGTGTGACACGTCGATAGGGAAGGACCTCTATCTTTTAAGAGTAGATCCCAGACCTATCTTATATTCCCTACTTAGGAGTATCTATAGACTATTTTTTTTAAAGATTTCATTTATTTATTTGACAGAGATCCCAAGTAGGCAGAGAGGCAGGCAGAGAGAGAGGAGGAAGCAGGCTCCCTGCTGAGCAGAGAGCCCAACTCGGGCTTCGATCCCAGGACCCTGAGATCATGACCTGAGCCGAAGGCAGAGGCTTTAACCCACTGAGCCACCCAGGTGCCCTATCTATAGACTTTTGGTGTGCATACTCTTTGAACCATTCACTTCACTTCTAAAAATTTACCTCATTGATGTAGTCACACCAAGATGTATGCAAAGGACATTCATTGCAACATTACTTCAAATAACTAGCAAAATATCAACTGTTTAAAGAAGAGATACATGGTCATGTGGAAGGACAGCAAAGATGTAAGTGGAAAGTCAGACGGAATTATGTATAATGTGATTCATTTCAGTCTTACAAAGACATTCCAATATGCTTACATATGCAGAATGGTACCTGATGAAAAGGTGGGCTAAAGAATGGCAGAGAATGCTTTTAAGCTATTTAAACTGATGAGTCTGTATTGTATTTCTAATAAAAACCCAGTACCTCCAACCTAAAATGATGCCCCTGTAAAGAAAAGAGCTAACACAGCAAGCTTGAGACTGCTACTCCTGGAAAGTCCTGCTTACAAGGTTGACCCTGGGCTGGGGTCTGGGAACTCGGATTTGGGGAGGGTTTTTGCCACACCCTGGTAAGAATGGTTTACTGGGTCTGAGTGGTTTATGGAAACAATGTGGTTTATGTTGAACACCTGCCTTCCTTCTGGGAGTCTGGAATTTCCCTACATGCCAGGCAAAGGGTACGCTGTGTAACTGACTCCCAGGAAAAGCACTGAGCTGTGGCTCATACAAGCTGCCTGCCTGGGCCGATACTTCATATGACAACACACCACGTGGGCATGAAGTCCGTGGGGGCCACACCACTGGGAAGGGCCTCCTGGGAGCATGGTCTTGGTTTACCCTGGCCTTCACCAAGAACACTGTTCCGTTTCCTGACTGCTTTGTTTCCTTTGGGTCTAAGTCGTCACAGCCTCAAGCAGAACTATCTGCTGAGTTCTGGGAGTCATCTTAGCAAATGACTGAATTTAGGGGTGGCCTTGGGGACTCCCAACAAGTTTTTTTATATATATACCAGCTTCCTGACCTTACAGCGCTACCAAAATTCATAATTAAACTATCTTTTCCACTGGACTGGAAGATCCATTGAGGTTAACTTTATGTATTCATTACCACTGTGTAACATAAATACCCACTAAAGAGTAAAAAATGTTAGTTACTAATAAAAAATGACCTGCTGGAGAGATGCCTCTTTTACATCTCAAGATCCCCAAGAGACACTCACACCAAAAATCAGTACACTGGCAGAACCCAACTCTGTATTTAAATGGGAAGTGCCAGACTCTCTCTCTCGGCCACCCACCCGTCACTTGTGCTCCTACCTGAGAAGAGAAACTGAGAACAAGACTGAAGTTTCTCAGCCTCTCAGGCTGTGTCACTACCAGAGGAGGCCCCAGGGCTCAACCCTCTAAGAAACGATGAGGCAACAAGCTCCGAGAGCTCGACCCACTTCCTCTCTCCCTGTGGCTTGTGCCTCCTCGGTACTCGCCTTTCCTTACAAAGAATGGAAGAAGTCCTCTAACCCCCCATGGATGGCAGTGCTGTGAGAGGTTGATCTTGCTCTGAATTTCAAAGTGGTATTCACATTGACTCCAGGACGACTCATTCCCTGATACTGCAGCTCTCCAGAGAGGACCCTGGGCAGGGGTCTGCTCTGAGGCACCCACGTGCTGGTACTGACACAAAGCCCACCGAAACCCCTTGCCTGGGGCCATGGGATTTAGTGGGCTGCACTCACCCTTCTGTCCTTGGGTCCATTTTGCGGGGCGTATTTTCTCCATTCCGGCATCTTACATTCGTCTGAAGCTTATCACCCAGAGCCATTAATCTGCAGTTTCCAGCGTTATCAGGCCTCTGCAGCCAGTTCAGGAGCAGGAGGTCTGGGAGAAAGCCTCCCAAATCCTGAAGAGTCCCTTTGCGGGTTTTCTCGGGAGGGCTGCAGCCAGTCCCCGGGAACTGTGGAGCCCAGACTCCCCCAGCTGCCCTCTCCCCACGCCTCCCCTATTTCCAGTGACTGTGTGACTACGGCCCACTCAGGGCCCACGAGGACGCAAGCACCTACAGGGCAGAGCGGGTCCTATCCAGCTTCGCACGATACAAGCTGTGGGGGAGGGGAGGCCTCAACACGGGCGCTTACTATGTGTTTGGTGAATCGGTGCCTTGTCTCCTCTGCCTATAGAATGGACACAATACTTGTTATCTTTCTGTTAGGCTCATGGAAGGAAATAAATTCTGGAGATAAATCTACTTTGGACTGTTACCTATTAAGTGTCCCTCAAACCTACCCTCTGTTCCTTTGAACTTTTTTGCTTATAGGGAGGCTCCGTAGGTGCTACACAGAAATGAAATACATGGATACCAGGATTTGAGGGGGTCTAAGTTATCCTACCACCTGCAGGCAAGAGAGGACGAAAATGACACACGGCTACCAGTAACGTTTTCCTTGCTACACCTGCTGCTGTCCCTCCTCCTGATGGTCACCTCCCATGCCCCTGCCCCTCACATGTCCTTTTATGAACCGATATCTTTCCCAGTTGCCCCCATCTTTCACCATCTCCTGCTTTCTTCCTTCCATGGGGCCATCCTCAACTGTTTTCAGATGGAAAGAACCTACAAGCCCCTTCACATTCACCCTGTCTGGCATCTCTGCCCGGCCCCAGGCTCCGGAGTAGGGCCAACGCCACCTGTGCCCAGTCCTGCTGGGTCCTGCTGCGGGCACTCCCGATCCAGCACCCCATCTCTGATGTTCTTTACCTTGCTTGCCTTCAGGATGTTGATCTGCTCTTCATATACTGTGTCTCTGTTCTTCTCCAGAAAACCATCTGAAAGGTACTCCACCTGGGACCCCAGAGGGAAACAGAAACAGGAGTCAAGGGCTTCAGCTGGCCGGGTGCCTTCCACAGCTTCTTGAGGACCTGAGACCTTTCACCTCATCCATCTGGTGTTTTTGGGCAAGTGGTGAGGAGCTGGGAAACCCACAGTTGTTCCCAATTAAAATACAAACCCAAGATGTGATCAGGATTTACAGAGAGGAAGTTGAGTATTCGTTTTGTGGAAAAACATTGTTTTAAAGAAAGAGTTCCCATATGATGACCTAAGGCCTCCTTTGGGTGCTGAAAAGCCCATCAAGTTAGAACCTGCATTTTGTTTTTGAAGGTTTTAATTTGAGAGACCGAGAGTGCATGCAAGCTTGTGTGCAGAGGGAGCAGGAGAGAGACAATCTCCAGGGCCTCGCTGAGCACGGAGCCCGATGCAGGGCTCGATCCCACAGCCTTAAGATCATGACCTTAGCTGAAACCAAGAGTCGGCTGCTTAACTGACTGAGCCACCCAGGCGCCCCTGGAGTCTCCATTTTAAGGCAACCCTGGGTCATTTTTGTGCAGATGACAATTTGGAAAGCACAGGCTAGGGCAAACAGAACAGAAATTCATGCAGGAAAATTCTGTGTACCCCACATCCTGGAAAGGAGCCACCCAAAGAGAGCGCAGTTTTGTTCTCATGCTTTCCTTCTCCCTCCAGGGTAGACTCAAGACTGCTTTACGTGCTCCTGTCCTCCCAGGAGAGAGACACTCAATAAACGTTAGTCAAGCACATGACTGGGGAGCTGCAGCCCTCCCTGCCACCGCCTGGGGCTCTGCCAACGTAGTGACGCCTTGATACATCCCAGAAGGGGTGTGGGGAGGGAAAGAGAGGGTAGACAAAGATCCTAAGACTTCCAGGCCACTTAAATACAAGACAGACCACATTCTCTTGGCCCTGAATCCCTGCAGGGTGGGGCTCACAGAGCACCCAAGCCCACGAGAGACTCACCTTGTCGGCAAAGTGGATGACAATGAAGGCCGTGTTGGACATGCGCGGCTTCTGGAAGTGCTGGCTGCCCGAGTGCCGGTCATAGAGCTTCTGAGCCCAATTCTGGTCAGTTCCTTTGGGGACCTGCAGCAACACATAAGAGGATGGAGTGCTCTAAGAAGAGGAAAAGGCAAGCAGAGAGCTGTGGCAGAGAGAGATGGAGTCCACCAGTAAGTAGATCTCACAGGGGCTGGCCCCTAGTTGGACAAGGGAAACAGGATTTGGCCACAACACTTTGGATCCCGCATGGCCTGCTCTCAACACACCTGGCAGACTGGCTCGGGTAGTGTCCCTAGGAGTTCACGGAGCCTCAAAGAATCTTCTGGTTGACAGATGCTGATAGGGTTAGGGGAGCATCAGTTTGTAGCCCAAGGCCACAGAAGCAGTGTCAGAACAAAGCCAAAGATGTGTCTTCCCCCTAGTTGGGCCAGTGACCCCAGCGTCATGAGCGAGCCATGCCCACCGCTAGCACCATACTCCTGCTCACTCGGCCCAATGCTTGCAGCAGAAAAGCCCACCCTCTCTTGCTCATCGACCACCACTGTCCAGGCTCAGCTCAAGGCTGCCCTCCTCTCTGAAGCCTTCCCTGGCTACTCTTGATCTCACTTGGGAATGCCTCACAGATGAGCTCTTACACATACACTAATACAGTCCATCACGGAGTCTTGTGTATTCCTTTGTCACTACAAAGTATAAGCTTGCTGGGCTCAAGGAGTACGCCTTACTGTTTTTTACCCGCCCCTCAAAGCACTTGAAATTGGGTTCTGGGCACATACCGGGTATTAAGAACCTAGGGAATGAACTATGCCACACTTTTTCTACCACCTCCAAATTTAAATTTAGAAGTTTCACTGCATTAAGCATTCTGAAGGGCAGTCCCTTTCGTATCTTCAGAGCTGGCTTCAGAAGGGAAACAGTGTCTTGCTTTATCGAAAATATAACACAGAGTCACTGTTACCACCATTCGAATCCTCCAGGATCATGGTAACTCCTGGGGGGGGAGGGGCACCCTCCACTGTCGTCCCTGAAGCTCACAACTGGGCCTGCCCTTCATTAGTTTACATTGTCCATTTGGACGAAGCAGGGGTGACCCTTACACCAGCCGTTTAAAAAGGGTTTTGTTTAATAAACTAACAAAATATGTGCCATAAGAAAAATGCCTACACACTTAAGCACAAATTTCCCAGAGAGTAAGTAAGCAAACTAGATTTTTCTCCATATTCAATTTAGTGTGACCATTATTGAACATCCAGTGCTAAGTGCTGTAAGTAAATCAAGAAAACTTTTCTTTGACAGAGGTTATCATGTTGAGCAGACAAAATACATTGGACTCAGCACTTTTAATACACTATCTTATATTGGTCTTCAAGTGTTCTGGGTTTAGAAACACAAGGTACAGGGGAAGGTGGGGGTCAGCTGGGCAGGGCTGTTGGAGGTGAGGCGAGGACAGGAACCCAGTGTCCCCGCCGGGGGCAGGACCAGGGCAGACAGAACAGGAAGGGTAGGATGTGAAGACAAGACTCACTTATGTCAACACATTTGCCAGCATCAAAATCATCTTGTCTTGACAGTGAGAAACTGGACTTCCATTGGGAGACTCCATAACCCTACATCTTCCCTAATTCAACCTGACATGCATCTTCCCTAATTCAACCTGACATATCAGAGTAGGAAAACTTGTACACATATTTCCTGACAAGGGCCTCATTTCTTAACCAGCACCCTCAATGGAAAGTAAGGACCAGTAGGAATTAACGATTAAGATTCCCGGATAATACTAATAGAGAATGCCCACGGCACTATTGGTCAGTTTTCTATACATTTTAGATGCAGAGACTCATTTAATCCTCACAAGAATCCTGTCAGCTAGGCACTATGTTTATATAATTTTATGGATGAAAAAGTAAACACAGAGAGGTTAGGTAATTTGCCCAAGGTCACACAGCTGGGAAGCAGCAGAGCTGGGGTTCAAACTAGGCCAGGCTGGCTCTGGTGCATATGCTCCTTGCTACTGTGCTTTCCCACCTGACAACAGAGATTTAAAAGCAGCCACGAAGACAGGGTTAGATGGAAGGCACTTAGCTCCAAAAAAGGTTCAAAACAAGCACAGGAGAAAGAAAGCAAATCTTGTATTTTGGTGAAATCTGGGCTGTGGTATCAGTAGCTCTGGAATGTGCTGAGTCAAATCCTTTAGAAAATACTATCTATGGCTTCATGCAGTGGCTTTCCTCTCTTACACCCCGAAATAGGCGCACCCACGCAGCTCTGCCCCTCCTACCCACTGGTGGGAGGGAGCGCTTCTCCCCACCTAGGTCCTGTGTACCCACTGCGGCCTCCTGTGGCCACGGCCTGGGGCTGGGGGTGGCCAAACTTGCCACCTCTGTGGCCTCACCTCATCTCCCCACCAAGTCGCAGAAGCCAAACTGCTGCCTAGACAGCTCCCTGACCGAACACTCTAAGCCGCAGGCTTGCTGCCCAAGGCGGGGCCCTCTGAACCCCTCCGCACCTCGCTGCAAGTCTATCTTCCCTGCCTGGACCACGGGAGGATGGATGCCTCTCTGCTCTCCTCTCCCCGTCCCCCTCTACCTCGACTTCCACACAAGGGCCGGCAACACCTATGAGAAATGATTCGCGTCGGATCATACCTGTCCCTGCCTCCCAGCCCTGCATCCCGAGAGCCTTCAGAGTCAAGTCCAAGGGCCCTCTAGGGACACAGCCTCCCATGCTGACGGTTCCTGCTTTCCAGCATCACCTGCTGCCACCACGGGGTCTGGACAGGTTGGAGCACTTCAAGATCCCCAACAGGATACCCCCTTGGCCCCCAAGGGCGCCCCCACTGCCGACTTCTCTGCTTCAGCGGCCCTTTGGGGGCTGCTTCTCCCCACAATACTTTCTCCTCAGTCACCTCCTCCTGAGTGCTCCCACCTCTGTCACCACGGTGATGGACACAGCACTTGCCTGACCCCTCAAGGTGCTGTGTGAAGGGCAGGGCCTCAGTTGCAAGAACAAGGGGGTCACTGGGCAGGTGAACGAGCAGAAGTGGGGAGGCCCCTTCACCTCCCCCACACTCTGCTTTCCACCTGTTCACAAACACACAGGACCAGGAGGCCTCTGGGGCAGCAAAGCACGAACCCGGGAGCTTAACAGCGAGTGACTCTCCTGAGAGCAGGCTGGACCCAGGGAGGAAGCAGAAGGGCCTTCAGGATGCTGTCCCTCCGCTGCCCTGACACTCAATTACGAAAGGTCTGCCCTCTACCAGCTCTTCAGGCGGGTCCCTAAAACAAAGGAATCCCACTCACCCAGGGCAGAGCCTGCCTCCTGTCTCGGGACTTCCCTGTGGGTCCCCAACACCCACGCCGCAGACGGAGGGCACCTGTGGGTCCCCAACGCCCACGCCACAGATGGAGGGCACCTGTGGGTCCCCAACACCCACGCCGCAGACAGAGGGCACCTGTGGGTCCCCAACGCCCACGCCACAGACGGAGGGCACCTGTGGGTCTCCACACCCACGCCGCAGACGGAGGGCACCTGTGGGTCCCCAACGCCCACGCCACAGACGGAGGGCACCTGTGGGTCTCCACACCCATGCCGCAGACGGAGGGCACCTGTGGGTCCCCAACGCCCACGCCGCAGACGGAGGGCACCTGTGGGTCCCCAACGCCCACGCCGCAGACGGAGGGCACCTGTGGGTCCCCAACGCCCATGCCACAGACGGAGGGCACCTGTGGTGTTACCTGCAAGCACTATTTCCAGGGGTCAAGGTATCACTTTCAGAAACTCCCCACGGACCCCCGCGTGTCGCTTGCAGTGAACTCCCGGTCTGAGAGGGCGTATGCCGCGCCCCCAGCCCCACAGCAGCCTCAGAGAGCACTGGGGATGGGAGAGTTTTGTTGGAGAACAGCCCGGAAATAAACGTTTCATGCCCGCAAACACCCCGTGTCCCGCCCCCACGGTTGCAGCGGAGCAGCTGTAGTTCTCGGCGTGGTGTGCGGCTGGCGGCCACATGCAGGACTGCAAGGCGCTTTTCTACCTCAAGGAGCCCTGGGTGGCTTACCTCGCTGCCCCGCGAGCACCTCTGCGGCTGCAGGCACCCGCGCCACACCCTGTGCGCTGCTCCTTTAAACCCACAGCCGCCCCCCTCTCCATAGCTCTAATTTCAACCAGCTCTGCCTGCCGCTGTGTGTCTTCTCCAGGAAAAGTGATTTTCCCAGTGGCCGCTTCTATAGCATGAGTCTAATCCTTCATGTGGCTTCGTGTCCTGTCACACGGGGGTCACGGAATCCAATTCTTCACAGCGCAATCCTATTCTTTTTCTCATTCTGCAGCGTGTGCCTGAGGGGCGGTGGAGGGAAGGGACAGGGTCTGAGGCAGCTCCGCAGCCCCACGGGACGGCCCTGAGGGACACTGTGCAGTCTGGGTGCTGCCGGCTCCGGGGGACTGCCTCCACGGCTCACACTCAGAGCCAGTGGTGCTTCCAAAGGGCGCGGCAGGCCCCCCATCTTACAGAGGTGGACTTATTACGGTAGGCTCTCCCTAAAGGAAAACACACCCTTTTAAGGCACACAAGGCCATGAGTTCTGACAAAGGCACCACCACCCGTCGGCCTACCCTCCGCCGGCTCCGAGCAGCTATGTCAGACTGCACTGAACACCCTCAATGCCCAGGACACTTAACAGGCTGGGAGGAAGAGCTTTCCACCCTAGGGCTTCGTATTCCTCCTTAATGAGGTGCTTGTCTTGCCCGCACTGCTCCCCCTGTCCCCCGAACCTGTGTCCTCAGCCACCAGTGAGTTTTGCCAAGTCCAGCCGGCAGGAGCGACAGCCCTCTCAACACCAGCTGGACCGACCGGAAACCCAGGTTCTTCTCAGACCTGCCCCTCCAAGGAGCCTCGGGGACAGGGAGGCAAGGAGACCTAACAGATTGGTCCTTTCTGTGTCACCATTCCCTTCCCTTGATTCTGCTCAGGCGTTGCATTGTGGCCCTTGGGCTGTGGTCCAGGGCTCCTCCAGCCTGCTCGGGGGCCCAGGGGGCATTGGTCCCTGCCCACAGCCCTCTTGCCCCTCCCCGCTCCAGGCCCAGCCCCTCAGAGCAGCACCCTGCCCCTTTTTATCCCTGCTGGCCCGTAGGGAGAACCCTTCCTCCTCTCCTGAGACCTGACAGTCATGGCAGATGCATAATACATTCAGGGTGTCTGATGGATGGCAAAGGCAGGAATTTGCGCAGATGCAGTCTTCAGCTGAAATCACCTGATTTTATAAATCTGACCCAGACAGAAGTCTCCATAGAACATGAAGGCAGAGATCATCCACAAAGAGTTTCCATTAGCTTCTCAAAAGTAAAACAGATTTCAACAGGGAGGCCCCAGGTGGCTTGCACTCAGTAGGGAGACAGCACCGGGAATAGCCATGGCTGCAAAGTGAAGGGGTCTGGGAAAGTCACCTTCCCAACTAGTGAATACGGCTTGCAGTGTGAGCCTCCCAGTGACCACTCTACTTTTCCGCTGAGGACCTCCCACCACCCTGGGGTCCACCCTCTCGCCAGGCCCCCCGTAGGACTCCAGTTTCCCCTTGCTGGCTTGCCTATCACCCTGTGGACAGCAGTCTAAGTCCTCTGCACCTGTGCTCCTACCACTCTGACTTGACATGCCTAGGACCTGTTCCCTTGGGTGATGGCACCTCTCAGATCCTCAAACCATAAGCCAAAGCAAACCTACCTCAAGCGGTCTTTGATTGGGTGCTAATGGCAGATAAATCACTGGAAATCAATTACGCAGCTGCTTGATTCACAGAATCCGTCATCCTGAAGCATTAGGCATTTTTCTAAGAGGTGTGTGTCCACAAGGAAGAAGAGACCAAGTTCCGGGGCGTTATGTGACAGTTAGCGCTCCTCCGAAGAGTGAGGGAGAGCAGCGCAACATAAACCACCCACTTTAAGTGCCTGCTCAGAGCCTCACAAGGTCTTAACCTTCACGGCCAGGGAGGGGCCTGAAGCTGGAGTCTTGGATCCAGGGCCTGGGGAGCTTGCTGGGCTCAGCAGCCGAGAGGCCTGAGATGGACACAAGGACAGGGTGGTGCCTCCAGGGTTGGGGTGTGGGGTGGCAGGAGGTTATGGACAGGAGCACACGTGACACTGGAGGAGGGGAAGAGGGCCCCGCTGAGCACTGAAGGTACCTCGAGGCAATGGATGTTGAACCCAGAAAGTGAGTGAGTGGTGAACACAGGGCAGGCAGAGGGGAGGAACGACACTCAAGAGTTGGGGCCATGACTCTGGTCATTTAGCCAACAGCACTCCATGCAGGGACAAGTGTCCTATCACCTTTGCCACTACCTCACAGGCTGAGCACACCTAGGCACACACCTGCCACAATGAGGAATCAGCCCTGCCCAGAGCTGACCTGGGACAAAGCCCACAGCTCTGAAGAAATGCTGAAAACTGGTAGGAATGAAGACACGTAAGCTGTGGCCTTCAGCATATTTCTCTCCATCTTCCACTGCTCCATCAAGTGTTCCTTTTCATTGTCAAAGACAATGACACTAGAAGCAGCCTCCTAGAAGGGAGATACCTCCTCCAAACTATCAAGCCACACTCCATCCTTTGCCGGAAAGATGTGAGAGGCCAGAAAGTAAAGGTAATAGAGTATTTCCCCTTGCGATATCAAGAACTGTATGGTTTCCATACATTTGGATAAGAGCTTCCACTCCTTGGGAATGTTGCTCTCTTATCAGCAGCCACAAAACTGGGTAAGGATCAGATCCAAACCCTACTAATTCACAGAGCAGGAAACCAAAGGCCAAAGGAGTTAAGTGATCAATAAAACCCAGATCTTCAGTGCGCCTGGGTGGCTCAGTTGGTTAGGTATCTGCCTTTGGCTCAGGTCGCAGTCTTGGGGTCCTAGGATCAAGCCTTATGTTGAGCTCCCTTGCTCAGTAGGGAGCCTGCTTCTCCCCGTGCCCCTATGTCCCCACTCATGCTCCTGCACATACATACATACATACCTTAAAAATAAATAAATAAAATAAATAAAATTTAAAAATGAAAATTAAATTAAAATAAATAAAAATAAATGAAATGAAATGAAATGAAATGAAATAAAATAAAATAAAATAAAATAAAATAAAATAAAATAAAATAAAACCAAACCCAGATCCTCTTGCCCCACATTTCCAAGGATACCCGGAACCTCTTCCCTTGCTGGGTCATTCAGGACACTGCTGTCCTACTAAGTAAAACCAAAAAAAACTGGATGAGGGGAACCTATGAACTTCATCTGCCCCCAGCCTTGCCGCTCTCACTCACAATGCATCTGGCATAACAAACATGCCCCTGGGCTCTTGACCTTCACTCTCAGGGGATGCCTGTCTAGATGTTCGGGTCTTTCTCTCAGCATCTAGGATATCCGGGGCACCAACTCTACGCCACCATTCTATGGTGCCAATCCATACCATCCAGTCTCTGCCAAGAGAGGTGGATATTCACTAACACAGTTACCTTCTAGCATGTAGAACAGACACCACGGTTTCTCTCAGCACCCTAAAGGCAGGCTAGTGCCCAAAAAATCCCAGTTCTGAGACCTCACGTGCTTCCCTGCAGCACAAAGCAGTCTCTGGTACCCTCACCCCACACCAACCCTGGAACTGAACTAAAACAACAAGCACATCATCAGTTTTACCTTACACTCTTCATCCAACAGGTCCAAGATGCCCAGCTTGGCTTCTATGAGGTCAATACAAGGTTGGTTATCATAAAAATCAATCAAGGTCCAAGGGATCTGCTCCTTCATATATTCTTCTTGCTCTAGTTTGAATACATGCTAGGGTAAGTGAAAGGTCAAAGTTAGTGAGCTGCAGACACATCCTAAGGTAATGTTCTTCTCCCCTGAGCTTCAACCATGTGAGCTTGGAGCCCCAGAGAAGGGTGTATGGGTGTATACCCATCAGAAAAGGTTTGGGTACTAAGTCACAGTTGTGACAGCTGAAAAGGAGAACTCAGTTAGGTGAACCCCATTCACCTCTCCCTGAGCTTCAACCATGTGAGCCCTTCTCTAGAATATTCTAGTTATCAACTGACTTGCAATTCAGCAAATATCCCAGAAACCCAGGGTCAGGAGGCGTGCGAGTCAAAACCAAGGGAAGGATCATTTACCCTCTCAACTCAGCTGCCCCATTCAGACTTCCTTCCGAGCAGCAGGGAATGCCTTCCCAAAGCTGGGGCATACCCAAGACATTAAGGGACAGCTGGGGCAGAGTTAGAGCCTACTGACTTTGGATGGACAAGAAGGGCCCCAGGCTGTTGCTCCCAGGGCAAGAGGTCCTCCCACTCTGACACCCAGGTCCAGGAGCTGAGCCTACCGAATTGAACTGCTGCTGTAGCTTCTCGTTCGCATAGTTGATACAGAACTGCTCAAAGCTGTTGACCTCAAATGTCTCAAACCTGCAGAACGGAAAGGGAGGACAAAGGGGCATTCGTCTTACCAAAGGAATCACTGGGACTTCTAACAAGGCCACTCTCATCTCCTCTCTCCTCCCATCTAGCTCCACCCTCAATGCCAGCACAGAAGTCTCCCACAAGCCTGGGAGGGGGCTGTTCCACCTAGAGGAGGTATCTTTTTCCAATTCACACAATGGCCTCTCATTGGCTGGCGTGTCCCCCCACCCAACACAAATGAATCACAATTTAACCAATCCCAATTAGAGGACATCTTGGTTCTTTTCCTGATTTTTAGCTGCTATCAATGCTGGGGAAAATGTTGTATATGCTTCTTTCATGCTTCTTTCTGTAGGACGCTACCATCTTAGGAAGAAAAAAATTAACTTCCAGAAAGGTGGAACCAATTCATGTTATCACCCCATACCCATCCATCCTCCCAACACATCCCAGTGTCTGGTTGTCCTAACACAGGTTAAAAGGTTTTTTGTTGTTGTTGTTTTAAAATTCATTTTCATGAAGTTTGAGCTTATATACAATTTGATGACAATCAGATGTGCAGCTTGGAAATCAGCAGAAGGTTGAAGAACAACTGATTTGGGGGAAGGTGTTCGAGACCCAAGGCAGGAAGTCAGGAAGGCAATTATTACTGCAGTAATGATCCCAGAAGACCAACTGGGGCATGACTTAAGCTGGTGGTGAGCAAGTAATGAAAAACGATTGAAAGACACTAAGGGAGGAACAAATGAGTGGGCTTCAAGTGACCAGTAGGGCACAGAGGCGAGATTTACCCATGCAACCCAACAGACGTGGTAAAGCTCTCCAAGCCAGAACGGTCTAGCAGGATCAGCAGCATTAGCTACAAATGAGTGGGGCTGCCTGTACACCGAGCAGCGGCATCGGGCTGAAGCAGTGGAGGGGCAGAAATACAGAAGGAGGAGGAGCCTTTTTCTCATTCATACCACTGGCTGAATGAGCGCCTACTGAGCGCTCGGCCCCAAAAGCTTCAGGAGCTGCCTTTCACTCGTGCCCATGACAATTCCATTCTACACGTGGAAGAAACTAAGGCATGGGGAGATTAAATAATCTGTTCCAAATCAGAGTCCTTATGCAGAAGAGCCAGTATGTGAACGCAGACAGTGATTTCTGAGGCCACATTCTTAATTTAAGGAAAGTTTCACTAAGAAAAAGAGGAAAAGATTGGGGAGGGGCAGTGGGCAAAGATACTTCTCAGAAGAGGAGTGGGAGTATCAGTAAGGGACCTGGATGGGGACAGAGGAGGGGGTGCACAGGCTTTAGCCTCCCATAACCTTACACGTTTACCCCCTCATTCTTCAGTATACATAATGAAATCTTCTCAATCTTATATAAAATTATGTTGGTCTTTCCCAATAGATTGTACTCCCTAATAGAAATGTCAGAGCCGCAGGCAGCACCCAACAGAGAAGAAATGCATCAGACAGCCTACAGGGCCATGTCAGTGCCCAGAAAACACCAGGCTTCTCCCGCCTCTCACACCCACCTCCCCCGCCCAAGGTATAAGACATGGAGAAGTGGAGAGTCATTTTGAGATCAAAGGAGTCAACTGTTTGGAGACAACCATATTAAAAAGCAGCCTTCGGTCATACCCACATAGGAGAAATAATAGTAAATTAATCAAAGAAGATCAAAGATGCAAACCCCAGACAGGGTTACGCTGCGGGTCATGCAGGGGCGGGAGGGGGGCACTGTGCCTTCCAGTTCTCCTGCTGCATTGGGGCCCCCTCTGTCCAGGTGATGACCCAGACATGGAGTTCCATCACTTAGAACCTCACTTCCTCCCTCACCGCTATCGCACCCCAAGACAGGCTGCTAACACTGGCAAACCTCCAGAGGAAAATTAATTAATAAAACCTACAGGGAAGATAAAAAAAAAAAAAACCACCCTAGCAATTGGCCAGAAAATAGCGATTGGGTGTACATGCAGGGCTTAGACTGAGCTCCACAGATAAAGGATTTAAGTATTTCCCACTTGCCATTTTTTAAAGGTTTATGTTGGTAGCACTTCACCAAGAACATTCTCATTAATTTGAGATGGCCTAAAATGAGCTCATAATTCCTCTATTTCTAAGATATGATCTGGTAACAATTCCTCTGCCAACTAGCATAATTACTCTAATGCCTGCTGAAGGGCTAGAGATGAATGAGGGGTCTGGGTAGCTTGGAAAATGTCTAAGATAACTGACCTCAGAAAGCCACAGCCAGGGAAATAGGGCAACTTCTCTACAATAGGATTCTATCTGTAGTAATTCTTCCCATCAACAGAGATGATTTTTTAAAATAAACACAATGGATCAATTTATAGTTCACAACATTAAACTGTCACAAAGAAATTTATATACTAGAGGGAATTGGATTTCTGTATAATCAATGTTGAGAATATTTGCACCAGAACCCTTGGGTGGGAGGAAGGTCAAAACACAGAGTAAGATTTGATGCTGAGACCCAAGGTCTGTATTCATGGTCTGTATTCTCCATCACCCCTACCTTCACTAGCCTCCTTCCCCTGAAACGTAGAAGAGGACAGACTTTCCTTCTGGTTCTGCTCCAATTTCAGGGTGTGGTAAGGGCCACAAAGGTCTCTAAAAATAATGTAGCGTCTGTTGGAAAGTGAAACTGTAGTAAAAGCTGGTCAAGCAGGTCCTCCGAGTTAATTAGTAACCTTCACAGACCTCCCGCTCCAGAGCAGAGGCCAGGGGAGGCTTGGAAGGCTGGGAGAGAGTTCTTCCCCTGGAGCATGGCTCAAAGGGACCCAGCTCCTTGGCTCAGTGTCCTCTCTTATACCAAGATCACCCTCTACCCTGCTACCAAAGGTCAAATGACAAAATATGCATTGTAGGTTGGATACAGAGAGGGGGCTGTCAGGGAATGATTATTAAAAGTTGGACAAGTCCCATCAAGGTCTCTTTCCCTCATGAAGCCAACGAAACCTCACAAGGGCACCTTGTGGTCTGTTCATGAGGCCAACTCCTCTGATCTCCTTACTCAATAACCTTGGCATGCTGGCCATACCCTGGAATGCCAGGACTTGAACTCTGCTCCTGAGCTTCTCTGGGGCTGGATGCCCCCACACAGGATTCGGCCTTCAGGGAGGGTGCAGTACTAGATGCTGCTCATGTCCCAGCCAAGAACAGCCATTCTTCTGGAGGACCTAAGTCCTTTTACTTTGCAACATGTTCCAACCCTCTGCTCCTCTTTGTGCCAGGAACCCTGGTGTGGGACAGAAAAATGCCCACTGTATGGAAGCCCTCTCCCAGCCCATCAGTCAACTATCTCAAGAACTGCAAGCGCTGCAAAAGAGCTATCAGGAAGACCACAGGTACATGCAACCTCCCAGGCACAGAGATCTGATGCGTTATAGGACTTTCCTGGCAGGTGAGCTCAGAGGGATGAACTGTGACCTTATCTGAGCCTTAAGAGTATATATCGGTGTCTGGCTCCAGGCACAAGCCCAAGAGCTGCATAAGAGAAATTCTGGAAGGCTGAGATGGACTTTAGAGCAATCTGAGTTACAAGGCTCTCCCAAGAGACTCAAAGATTCCAGGGCAAACCCAATGGCTTCAGGGATCTGCTAGATCTGACAATACCAGGCCAGCCACGCATGCTTACCCTGAGGATGACATGCCCAGGGATCTTCTGGGTTGCCCACGTCTGGCCCACTGTTTATAGGCTGGAAGGAAAAGGCCACTGACTTTTCCCCCTTCCATTCACCACAAACCCTTTTCATACTGGCCAGAAAGGAGTTAGGTAGTCTTCTCTGAATAACTAGATCAGAATCATAAGACTGTGACTAAGAAAACAAAATATCCACTAAAATGAAGGTGAACAGTGGGCCTAGAAAGTTAATCTAGTTAATCTAAAAATAGATTAAATCTAATCTACAACTTAATTATATAGATCAAATTATAGTTTAACTTTTTAGGTTAAGTATAGTTTAGATTAACTAGTTAATCTAAAAATAGATCAAAGGCAATTTATGCATAGCAGGAAGTATTTGCAAACCATATTTCTGATAAGGAGTTAATATCCAGAATATTCAAAGAGCTCTTACAACTTGACAACAAAAAACAAGTAACTCAAAAGTGGGTGAAGGACTTGAATATCTTTCCAAAGATGATATATGAATGGCCAAGACACAAAGTATGATGAGATCGCTAATTAGATAAATGCAAATCAAAACCACAAGGAGGGATTACTGCACAGCTACTAGATAGCTACCACCAAAAAACCCCCAAAACAACAAGTGATGTCAAGGATGTGGAGAAACTGAAACCCTTGTGCACTACTGAGAGGAATGCAAAATGGTGCAGTCACTATGAAGAACAATCTGCAGGTTCCTCAAAAAAATTAAAAATAGAATTGTCATATGATCCAGCAATCCCACTTCTGGGTATATGGTGAAAAGAATTAAAAGAAGAGATATTTGCGCACCTCTTTCATTGTAGCATTGTTCACAATAGCCCGGAGGAAAAAGAAACCCAAACATCCAGCAGAAGAGCCAGTAAACAAAATGTGGTATATAAACACATGAGAGCATTACTCAGCTTAAAAAAAGGAAATTCTGTCATTGATGCAACACAGGTGAGTCTTGAGGACATTGAGCTAACTCACAGAAAGCAGTCACAAAAAGACAAATGCTGTATGATTCCACTTACACGGGCATCTAATGTAGTCTGAAGTCACAGAAACACAGCAGAGTGGTGGCTTCTGGGGAAAAATGGGAGCTGTTCAGTGGGTGTAAAGTTTGTTTTCCAACATAAAAGAGCTCCAGAATTCCATTGTACAATGATGTGAATATACCTACCACCGCTGAACTGGACATTTACAAATGGTTAAGACGGGGCGGGGGGTGCGTGGTGCCTGCATGGCTCAGTTGGCTCAGCTGCCTTTGGCTCAGGTCATGATCTCAGAGTCTTGGGATTGAGCCCCGCAGCAGGTTCCTTGTTCAGGGGAGAGCCTCCTTCTCCCTCTCCCTCTGTCCTTTCCTCTTCCCCTGCTCCTGTGCATATTCTCTTGCTCTCAAATAAATTAAAAAAAAAAAGAAATTAAAAAAAACTTTTCAAGATTTTATTTATTTGAGAGAGAGAATGAGAGAGAGAGAGCATGAGAGGGGAGAAGGTCAGAGGGAGAAGCAGACTCCCCTTGGAGCTGGGAGCACGATGTGGGCCTCGATCCCAGGACTCTAGGATCATGACCTGAGCTGAAGGCAGTGGCTTAAGCAACTGAGCCACCCAGGTGCCCCTGAAATGTTTTTTTAAAAAATGGTTAAGATGGTAAGTTTTATGTTAGGTGCTTTTCTAGTTAGTTTTTAAAAATTATTTAAAAAACCCCATATTGTTAAAAAGCACTGAGTAGTGACGGATGCTAGTTTAAAGTTAGGAAATACCACAGATAATAATGTGAGAGCTGAGGACAGAAAATCCCAGCAAACTCATTTCCTGCCTCCTGGGGCCTGCCCGCTCCTCTCCACCGTTTGCACTGACCCTGCACCCTTTCCCCCCGCCCAGGGGTCCTCTGCGTGAGGCACAAATCCCCACCTTCCTCCACTCGTCTCCTCGGCCAACTGTCCTCATCAAGAATGGTCTGCCACCCTGGCAAGTCGAAGGTTCACGTCAAAGACAAATAAATGTCTTTTCCCCCAAATTGAAGCTATTTCTTTTTGTCTTGAGGAGGGGAGAAGAATGAAGGATTACAATTCCTCAAGCCTGCAAAGGCAAGTGCTGGTTAATGTCACATGAAAAGGAAAGCCCGGCCAAAAGTTGCCTGGCTGTGTCCTATTAATTTCCATCTCCTGCCTGGTAGAAAGACCCGCCGGCAGCAGGCAGCGTCACGGACCCTTACTGAAGGGAAAGAGCTGGTCTTCGGTCGCCTAAATTACTCTGTGGGTGTTGCTTGCTTTGCACTTTTGGAGCTGAGGCGGGGGAACAAGCTGTAGGGAAACCATCCTTCTTTCCAGGACAGTGAGGGTCAGGGGAACCTGGGGGCCTGGCCTGAGCAGTGGCTCACCACCATTGGGCCATTTATCTCGGGGTTCAAAATCTTTTCTACTGTTCGAACCGCCAGTTAGAACACCGTGTTAAGCGGTGGTACCTACGTCTGGTGCTGGTCCGTGCACTGTTTTCTTATCTACAAAGAAAGGAGGATTCACTCTTGCGGCTGATTCTGTAGCAACATTTTAAACATTTACAGAAAATTCTGGAGTGGCTCACCCATCCTACAGGACTCTCTTCAGTTGTTTCCAGAAGGAGCTTGACTGGTAAGCCAATAACTCCCTGAACAGAGGCGAGAGTTCATCTGAGGGCAGTTATCCCACTAATTACCAATTGGTGTCTACTTGTCGGGGAGGGGTGAGGCAATCCCACTCTCATTGGCTAGCTTTGCACATCTGTAACCTGATTAGGAGGAAGATAATTCCTTATTCCTTTCTCCTTAATGAATAGGGTTTAATGGATTCAGAAGCACATCCCCACCATCCCTCCCTTCTAGCGTCCACATGCCACCCTTTTTTCTCACAGATAACAAGAAGGAAGACAAACACTTTCGGTCATCCCAAGGGTACCCTCAACGAGCACCACGTCTCCCTGTCCTAGGGCTGAGAACAATGAGGCCGTGGAGAAATGGTCTCCCCCTCCAGGGTCTGGTGGTCAAGGATTTGGGTAGAAAACTCTAAAAATAAAAAATGGAGTTTTCTAATGCCATGGAGAATGAATTGCTCCTCATGAAGGAAGCATAAAGACAGGGAATAGTTTGGCATTGGGGTCGGTTGGTTGAAGAAGACAACAGGTGGAAGAGTATCAGGTGGGACACCCGTCCCAGATAACAGAGGAATGGCCACATTACAAAAAGATCCAGTGGCTTTCTGTAAGGTATCTGAAGTCCATCGGAAGAGAGACACCAGGATTGCAAAAGGGAGAGGACAGTAAACAGCTGTCAAGGTCAGCCTAGACTTCCACCCAATGTTGTCCTTTTCTTCCATTTGAAGAAATGATGTCTCTGACCCGACAGAGCAGACACAGTACCACCGGGTCCAAGTGACCTGCTTGCCTGTGGTGAAGTTTTTGGTTTTAACCTCCCCGCTAAGAGTTCATTACCTACAGAGAAGAGAGCCTCGGCCAGGGCAAATTTTTACAGTAATTTCCCGGCAGACTTGAACTGCTGGAGCATGCTTATGGACATTCAGGGAAAGTCTCTAAGTGCTTTCTTGGCAACAGATGGCCCAGACAGAAGCCAGATCGCTAACTCTGAGCCCCCCCCATATCTAACCTGCCTTCTCGAACTCTGCCTAGAGGACACAAACACGGCACTCCATGGAGCACCTGCAGGAGGCCGGCACCGGATCTCTGCAAGGGGAGGGCGCTTCGCTGTGCGAACAGGACCACTTTGCGGCACAGCGTGAAAAAGGAGAGGAGCCCCTAGGAAAGAACAAGGATTTTAAAAAGGAAAATGAAACAGCACAGCATGTCTGAAGGAAGCACAAAGGGTAGGAAACTTCTCGAGTACGCCAGTCCGTGGCCCTACTGTGGGACCCTGCTCTCACGGGACAGCTGTTGGATGTCCCCAAGGAAGCCAGGGTTCTCCAAGAGGGGGGGGCGGATGCACAGGTCAGGAGACTGAGTTCTCAGGACTCCCACCTCACAGTGGGCCCGATCTACTCAAACCACAGACAAGCCTTCCCTGAAATCAATTCCTCCCCTCTGGGCAGTCACAGGACTTGAGAGAGAATAAACTCAACATTGAAAAGGTCAACAGCAAAGAGAAGCACAAAATCCAGCTCGCCCGAGCCCAGCTTCCATCTCCAGACCCAGCAGTGCGACAGGCCAGCAGGGAGCAAAGCCTTTCACTGCAGGTGTGGGGAAGGGAGGGAAGGCCGGGCACTGGGAAGACAGCAGGGAACTGTAAAGAGGAGTAGCACCGAAGTCACAATGTTTCTTTTCTTTTTTGTGTTCAGTTAGCCAAATAGAGTGTACGTCACTAGTTTTTGATGTAGTATTCAATGATTCATTAGTTGAAGTCATGATGTATTCCCATGCTATTCACAACCCTGAGCCTACCTGTTCATCTTCCCAGATCAAAAACGTAGTAAATTAGCTTCTTGCTCAGGTAAAGTCAGGGAATAGGGTCAAATGCTGCGGCCCGAGTTTCTCTGGGTCTTACTTCAGAAGGGAGCACTAAAGGTCAGGTTTTCAGGGGAACCCAATTTCCTGAAAATGCTTATGATGTAGAGAATAACGGAATTACTGACAGTGAGGAGGTAGATTCCCAGGGTATGGAATGTTCTATGCTCTCCACAGAGAAACGGGAGGGATGGGGCCCAAAGTGGGGACTCAGTGGCCAGGAGGAGAAACGGCCCAGACCCAGCTGCTCAGATAAAACCCTGAACCCCCTGGAGAGGACGCAGTCTCCCGCTTCCTGCTCTCGGGTTATGTTCCACCGTCCGCTCAGCAGCTGGGAGGGTTTTTCTTCCATACTTCTTCCTAAATTCACGAAAGTGCTCCTAGTTCCCAAAGGTACTGCCCCCACATCCCATACTTCACTCGCTCCCTTTAAAAGATCCCATTCAAACCCCACTTTCCACATAAAGCTTTCCCTGACGGTCCCAATG
Source organism: Spilogale gracilis (assembly GCA_004023965.1). Taxonomy (NCBI): domain Eukaryota; kingdom Metazoa; phylum Chordata; class Mammalia; order Carnivora; family Mephitidae; genus Spilogale; species Spilogale gracilis. Next base: position 77,934 of record PITA01007679.1, read on the forward strand.
AGCATGCCCTCATCCCACACTTAGTGTCCAGACCCTCAAACGGACTCTGCTAGGATTTCTTCTGTTGTCTCTTGTATTACATAGCTCACGCATGTGCCTTAGTTCTTCAGCAGGAGGCCTCTGTGATGCCAGAAAGCAAGTCTCCTTCTTGCATGTCCTCCACAACATGGCTTGGCCTGAAAGCCGATGGTGAAAAGAGCAGCAGAGATGTAACTAGGACAGCCTATCTGCATGGGGACGTGGCCGCTTCTGGGAGGTTCCCTTTGCTCTAGTCTCAACATAAGTCACGCCCCAGCCCAGCAGCCCACTACGCACTTGTTTCCACTACAGCAGCCCTGTTCTTACAACTCTGCACTTCCATGGTCTGGATTTCTATTTGAAGATAGAAGCCATAACCTTCTGTGATATAAAGACCCAGGAGGATTCAATCTATTATTAGCTTAAAGAAGGCAAGACATTGATCATAAAAGATGTGCATAGGAGGTTGCAGACCAGGATGTATGACTTCAAAGAACTCTAGAAGGATCTGGGAAGAACGTCAGGGAGACTATGGCTCAATGCTTTCCTTCCAACTACGGAAACAAAGGACCAGAAAGAGGCTGTGATGTGTGGAGTGTCACCCAGCGAGCTGGGGCCGGCCGTGAGCTGCAACACCCATCACCTGATGCCTAGTCAGGGAGATTTTCTGCTGAGCCATGTTGCCTCTCCCTGCAAAAGATGCCATTATAAATAATAGTCCTTTCTGTTAGGCTAAAATTCTGAAAGAAAGGAAAGCCTCAAGAATGACCACACAAGTTACAGTGCTGGGTAAAATCATGGTATTATAGAGGTGCCTGGGTGGCTCAGTGGTTAAGCCTCTGCCTTCAGCTCCGGTCATGATCCCGGAGTCCTAGGATGGAGCCCTGCATCAGGCTGCCGGCTCAGTGGGAAGCCTGCTTCTCCCTCTCTCACTCCTGCTGCTTGTGTTCCCTCTCTGGCTGTGTTTCTGTCAAATAAATAAAATATTCAAAACATGGTATTATAATAACCATCTTGATGGGGAATATAATGAATGAGGTCAGACAGTAGATTTGAATAAAACAGCTGAACAAAGACTGAAATTAGGCTCGAGCAGCTTCCGGTCAAATGTTGGGCAAGATCCTTTCCTCACCAGGCCCGTTTCCCAATTGGGAAGAAGGGTGTGTACAGGGCTTCTCCATGGGGGAGATACTAGGGTTTTGACAGGGGCCACTCTTATTGGAACTGTGCTCCATATTGTTGGACTCCTAGCATCCCTGACCTCAGGCCACCAGGTGCCAGTAGAGACCCCAGTCACTGTGACACTCAAAAAATGCTCCCAAGTGTCACGCTCCCTGGTTGAGAATGGAGAAGCAAGGCCCCCTGCCAACTTAGAAATGCTAGCAGGAAGACACAATCAGGGCACCTGGGTGGCTCAGTCAGTTAAGCGTCTGGCTTCGGCTCAGGTCATGATCCCAGGGTCCCATATTGGGCTCCCTACTCAGTGGGAGGCCTTCTTCTCCCTCTCCCCAACCCCCTCTCGCATGTTCTCTAAAATAAATAAAATCTTTAAAGAAAAAAAATAAAAGGACGACACAACCATGAGGTGGAGTGAAAGGACGCTGAAAGGCCTACCCGTAGATGTCCAAGACGCCGATGAAGGAGTGCTGCTTGAGTGACGTGTGCAGCGCCTTGTTGATGTGCTCCACAATCCACCCGAACAGCTGTGCGTAGATGTGCTTGGCCAGGGCGTTGCGTGAGTTGGCCACCTGCTGCAGGGACATCGTCTTCACGTAGGTCTCGGAGGTGGTGACCAGCTTGCGGTGGCAGAGCCAGTGCTCCATCTGACTGTGCTCCACCCCCAGCAGTCGGCAGAAGTCGTTCAGGTGTGCATCCTGGGGCTGGGAGAGGCACGGGCAGGGTTTCAGGAGGGGAGTGGAGGGCGAGCCCACCGCCGCGCCCTCTCCCCCACAGCCACAATGAACCCACCCAGCTCCGCAGACCCACGCCACCCCTCCCCGCAGCACCGGCGGGCTCGCACACGCCCACACCAGTAAGTGGAGGGAGAAGCGGGCCCCCAAGACCGGTGCCCCTGCTGATCACTACACCCGAGGAGGAGAGCTTTACAAAGCAGAAGCTTTCTCAACTTTTTCTCTGCCCTCCTCCATGGCCAGTCGGCTTCCGAGTCACAGGCAGGAGAGAATTCCTTTAGTGAAGGGAGCAGAACGAGAACTGATAACTTAGGGATGGATAAATCCATTACGAATAAGGAGCCAGAAGGCAGCAGTCATAGTACAAAGTAGCAGATGCAGAATCATGGTAAATGTATGGTTTCCACCTACAGAGTCCTGCCTGCAGGGCTGAGTCCACAGCCTGGGAGGAAGTCCTCACATGCAAGCATCACCCTGGACCGGCCGCACCCAGTCTAACATCTGTCAGACTGTATGTTCTGAAATGAGCGCAGAGCTGAAGCAACAGGATATCCTTCCCCACGGCGACACTGCACTGCTCCAAACTGACTTTCCTGCATCTCAGCCTCAGGGACAGTAAGTAACACACACTTAGTGTTCTACTCTCAAAGCCCTTGCTCCTGGGGAAAGAAGCCAATTAACATGGTAAGCAAGGACAAAGAGCAAGAAGAGAGAACAAACTCTGGAGAAGAGCCATTGCAACCAGTAACACCACCCCTTCAGAGCTGGAGGGAAAACCAGGAATTCCTGAAAACCCTTCTCTGCAGAGATAAGCAGCATCTTCCACCCAGCATACCCAGCTGCCTCTGATCTCGACCCTCATTTACCCAAAGTACCCATGAAACTACCTGGCCTTCTGGTCCCTGACAGGCACATCACCCTTTCAGATACTGGTGTAAGTCAGATACTCCTTGCTCTTCACTCAGGGCACCTTCATCTAAATGCTCCCCCACCCAGAAAGCAGATAACCCAGCTACGAGCCTGCTGGATTGCTTACTAACTCTCAGGCAGAAAGGGAATATTCCAGAACACCATGTTGCCACCTTCTATAATGGCCCTAAATTGCCTTTGCTTGTGGGACTCATTTTCTGATGAAGCCGCTATGTAGGATTTAAATGAGAGTTTAAGCGTTCAATGAAAATTAATGCAGATAACTGTACCATTTCGCCACTTAACACCATTTCCCCAGGCCATCTTTTTTTCTTCTACAGATATTTAAAATCCATCTACCCAAAGCAAACACAATTACAAAATAATAGAATGTCAGAGTAGGAAAGAACCTCCCAGTAAGGCCAGTTTTCTTCCAAAATGTGGTCTATGGAGCAACAGTTAGAAAGCATGTTAATGGGCTTTACCGAACAACAGGGGCTGAGACACAGCTGAGCTGGTGTGTTAACGGACCCTGAGAGCACTGAAAGACATATTTTATGCAGCATTTCCTGAACTTAATTGACCAAAGAACACCTAGCTTCTTAAGAAATTGCCGAGGCTAAGGTTCCCAAGAAAATTCCTTTGGAATCAATATTGTGACCCCATCCCTCTTATTTTTCAGATGAAGAGGATGAGGGGGAGGAGGGCAGCCCTGACTGAGGCCAGAGCTCCTGATCCAGCCTGGGGAGAGAGTCAGCTTAGGCTGGGTGGGGAGGAGGAAACCCCCATCTTTTCACATAGCCGGTGGGGGGGAGGGCAGCAGCCAGGGCTCCTTGTCCTGATGGACAGCATTTCTCTGTGACAGCCCGCACCTGCCCACCTCCTCCACCCCAAGAAAGCCACATGTAGTGCTTGTTAAACACCTAGCTTCTTAAGAAATTGGGGGACTGCTTGTCAGGCAACAGGTTGAGAGGTGGCAAAAAATCCAACTTCTCAACCTGACGTACTTCCAAGACTTTTTAAAAAAATATTTTATTTATTTATTGAGAGACAGAGTGAGTGAGAGACAGCATGAGAGGGGAGAAGGTCAGAGGGAGAAGCAGACTCCCTGCGGAGCTGGGAGCCTGATGCAGGACTCGATCCTGGGACTCCAGGATCATGACCTGAGCTGAAGGCAGTGGCTTAACCAACTGAGCCACCCAGGTGCCCCCAAGATGTTCTTAACTGCTCGGCATAGCAGGGCACCTGGATTCCCTGACCTGCAGATGGCCTGCCAGCAGCTGACATGACATGGAGCCCTGGCCTCCCCGGCACCCCCCGGTGAACCCCACGTTCTGGAAGTGTTTGATGCTCACCTCAGGAGAGGCTCCCCGCTGCTGCGGTGGGGGGTAGCTTGGCCCCTATTACCTCACTGACTGTTGAGGAAAGGTGCTAACTGTGAGTGACTGAACATCAGGCAATTACATTTAAGCTTAATTAAATGATGCTAAATCTGTTAAAAATCGCCATCATCATAGGTAGATTAGGTTTTAAGAGGCCCATGTTGCCAAATTCAAGAAACAAATTGCCTCTGGTGTCCAAGTAATTGCACGCTGTTGCCTCTCCAAGGTAACTCTGGCAGTCACAAACAAATTTCACGCTTTAATTAAAAATCAAAACCACTGAGCAGAAGGCACACTGCGTATGGACAGACAGCCTTTCCAGCAGGAGGCCCACCCTCTGTACTGGAGGAATAAACCAAACCCCATCTGAGAGAGACTTTCACTAGCTACCGTTTACTGAAGCCTTCCTGTGTACCCCGGGTGCCCAGCACTGGGTGAGGCACCTGCTGGGGGACCTCGGCCGGTGGGGGGCGGGGGGGAGCCCCAGCTCCAGGCTGGCAGTGGGACAGGGGAAATGGCACTGGCTGGGGCCCAACATAGCCATTAACTGTCATCATGGTCTCCCTGGGCCTTAGTTTTTCCAGCCCTGTGAAGTAACTGGGATGTCCACAAGGTCCACTCTGCCTCCAGGAAGGATAAGAATCAAGAATGTCATCATGTGAGCCCTGGGCTAAGGTAGGTAATAGCAGCCCCCACTCCACACATGAGGAAGCAGACTTAGAAAAGTAAACTGTCAGGCAGCGGCAGGACCAGGATTTAACCCTTGCAGTCCTAACTCACAGCCTCTAATCGGAGAACGTAAGGCCAGCGTAGACCAAGTTCCTGTGCTCAAAACTCTGACTTCCTGGGGTGTCTGGGTGGCTCAGATGGTTAAGCATCTGCCTTCAGCTCAGGTCATGATCTCGGAGTCCTGGGATGGAGCCCTGCATCAGTCTTCTTGCTTGGCAGGGAGTCTGCCTCTCCTTTTCCCCTTCCACTCCCTCCCACTCATGCTCTCTCCCACTCTCCCTCTCAAATAAATAAAATCTTAAAAAAAAGCACACACACAAAAAAACTGACTTCCTCTTATCTCTGAGAGATAGGCCTGCTGCCCCATTTGCTAAGGGAGCCTCTACCTGTCAGCTTCCTCACTCTTCTCCCTAAAGCAACACCTGTGCCCTCTGTTCACTCTTCTCCAAGTATGTGCCTTGGTATTCCCAGCTTCATACAGTCGTTTCAGAAACACTCGGTGGGTGCCAGTATGTGTCAGGGTTGAAAGGGAGAGCACACCAGACGTGGCCCTAGAGTTTAGTGCTGGGAAGCCAGCACTGATCAAAGACCCACTCACCAGGCATGCACCAAGGGCTGGGCACTGTCCTACCTGCTGGGGATACAACAATTCACCAACAGTAGCTGCCTTCGAAGACTGTGAAGTTTCAGGAGGAGGAGAGCTGTGCAGCAAACCAGCCCATGGAAAATGCAAAATTACAACCCAGCTCAGCACCATGGAGAACAGGTACAGATTCTGTAAGAGTCCATGGGGAGGGGAGGGGCGCCTGGGTGGCTCAGAGGGTTGAGCCTCTGCCTTTGGCTCAGGTCATGATACCAGGGTCCTGGGATCGAGGCCCACATCATGCTCTCTGCTCAGTGGGGAGCCTGCTTCCTCCTCTCTCTCTGCCTGCCTCTCCGCCTATTTGTGATCTCTCTCTGTCAAATAAATAAATAAAATAATTAAAAAAAAAAAAAAGAATCCATGACAGGGGAGGAGGGATGGGCGGGTGGGTAGCAGTGTGCTGGGAGAGTTGGAAACAAAGGGAATGTGTGTCACTATCTCTGTAACTCACCGACCTGAGCCAGAAGTTTCTCAAAGTAAATGTTCCTCACCTCACCTGTCTCTGACACAAGGATGCATGCAGCCGGCCTACAGAAGCAAGAGGCATTTACTGGGGTACATGCAGGGGTTAGGCACAGACCCTGTATATGCTTTCCTCAGAAGGTGGAAGGCATGGGGGCAATGCTTCCCGGGCCTAAAGGCCTCAGAGCTGGGGGTGGGGTGGCGGTGGGGGAGTGGCTTGCATGGAGGCCCACTCCCCATCCTGCCAGGGTCCAGGACCTCCTTGCCCAGCACAGGCTCTCTCATAACACCGTCACTTCCAACCTTCCTGCCCACCCACCCAATACAGACCCGGCAACATCCGTGGTCTCCCAACACTGCTCGGCTCCAACACTCCCTCCTTTCACCCGGGCCCAGCACGTGAGCCTTAAAGCTCTCCTAAGGTGGCACATTCCACACTGAGGACGACGGCAGCCTTGATAGACCCAGAAGACCTCCCACCCCCAAGACCATCTCTCTTTCAGGGAAAATATATGAGGCAAGGGCAAGGATCCTCTCTCTAAAAGCAGGACCAGTTTCAACTTCTGATAAGCCCTAATTCCAGGCTAACAGCAGGAGGTTAATAAATACTTGTTCAATTGAAAAAGCATCAGTTATGAGTGGCATAGACACAGGGCCACATTCATTCTCTATGGCATGTCTTCAGTCTTTTCCCAGATTCTGGGTTTCTAAATGCAAAGCCGTTGGGAACAAGAATCCTCCTTTGTATCTCCCCAGGACTTAGCCACTAAGGAGCACAAGAAAGGCGTATAATCAGCAAGTGCAGACTCCCTTATTCAAGGTGGGAACACCAGGTTGGACCTAGCCTGACGCAAACAGCAGAGAACACACCCCAGCCGCTGTCTATAGGACCACACGTCTCCACCATCTCCCACATCAACCCATTTAGACATTTGGTACCTAGCACATGTCTGGTGCTCCACTGGGCGCCAGGAAAATAACAGTCACTATGGGCATTCATGGAGTCATTCCCAATTTGCAATGCATTCACAAAGGTGTGAAATATTCTGTATCATACTGTCAAAATCTTGCCAAGCAGGGTCGTCTTTTGTCTACCCAATTACACTGAAAGCTCCTTGGAGACACAGTCACCAGATATGGTGTCCAACACTCCTTCATCTCCTTGCTGTGAGGACCTCAGCTAGGGGCTCAGAAAGTACCCATGGATTGAGAACGCCTTGTAGAATTCCATGGACCTCAGCGTACTTGGAAAAGCAATCCATAAGAAAAAGAATTGATTTAATAGCCACTAAATGCCCTGCCCTTGGTGATAGAAATTTGATGGCAGCTGATTTGAAAGGATCCAAAAAATTATCAGCAAGAGAACAGAAACCATTACTGTTAAGAATAAATAACCTAAGCATGTCCTCTGAGTGTAAAGGCCCATTTCAGTTGTATCAGACTTTGAGAGCGGCATAAACCGTGTGTGTTTTATCTTGGGCACTGGTGTGCGACTTACTGATACGCTACAAGAATCGCCATCACGCTCAGCCTGGATCTCCACGTTTCCGAGGTGCAGGATAGAAGCAATTATCTTAAAAATGCTTATCTGATGGGACTCTCTCACTCCTGGGGAGGGAAAAAAGAATGAATGACACTCAGCATCCCTGGTAGGATAGAAAGGACATTTTACGCTTTTTTAAAGGACTTAAAAATAAAGTTTGATTTTTTTTTTCCCTTCTGGGCCAGTGACTCTTAAAATGATCCAGGCTCCTCACCACGTAATTACCAGTCATAGTAACAGCTCCGAGGGCAAAGGGGCTCCCTGGACTAAAGGGGAAATATCCTCACTCTGATTGTCCTGATTAAGCCAGATGGGTTATGCTACCATTTTAACTTCTCCAAGAGCAAAGGAGAGATAGCAATCATGCAGACTCATTTTAAACTTCATTTCAACCAAATACTTTATGGATGTTTTTATGAGTTTAATAAGAATGGTCATTTATCTGCAGTCATTTCTCTCGGAACATAATAACCAGCAAACATCTGTGTCCCACATCCGAAGTGCCAACCGGGGGGAGGAAGAGGAGGCACTTCTTGGAGCGCAGTTGGAGGAGGGGACCGCCAGCTGGCTCTCAGCCACTGCTGCGCAGGGCCGCACTCCCCACTCTCCCTTGCAGGTCTGGGACACATCTAACCTGAAATTGCTGGAAGCCAACACCTAACGCCATATTGACTGGAGCACGGGAGTCATCGAAGACACAGACCATCTCTTAAAATTTATATTTAGCTTTAAGACATTATCATTTCTTTTTGAATTATGAACTATCAGACCTACAGAAAAAGGCTACAGAATACCAGAACACCAGTTGACTTACACTCAGTTTAAGAAACAATGCAGCGGTCGCCCATGTCTCTCCAGCTGCAGTTTTAAAGGCAGTAATTTACACAGGCTAAAAAAAAAAAAGTCTGTGATACCTATATCACTGGGAGGTAAAGATGGGCGATATTGGGATTAAAAACTATCCACTTAAGGCGCCTCTGGGTGGCTCAGTTAGTTAAGCCACTCAGGTCATGTTCCTGGAGTCCCGGGATCGGGTCCCACATCGGGCTCCTAGCTCTGCAGGGAGTCTGCTTCTCCCTCTGGCTTTCTCCCCTCTCATGTTCTCTCTCACTCATTCTCTCTCAAATAAATAAATATTTTTTAAAAAAGAATCTATCCACAAAGTGGACCACCCAAGCATGAATTAGCCGAATTAGCTCTAGACTTAACTAATGATAGATGACTATTACTGTCATAGGGTAAGCTTCATGAGAGTTGGGACTTACTTTTTAAGTTTTTTAAATAAAGTTTTAAAATATACAAAGAAATAGCAATATAATGAATCCCTGTTAATGGAACTGAATTGATGATGGTTACACAGACTGCAAGTATTTGCAAATGTCTACAGAGATGCAGGAGTCATTCAAATACCTAGTTTTGTTTAGCCTAATTAAAAAAAAAACAGCTGGAGGCCAAAAAAATGTACTGTAACTGAGTAAAAACAAAGAACGGGAACATACGAAGATAGGTTAAAGCCAGAGGTCGACACCCCCAGACAGGACAGGGGGCTTGGTAGTGGTTCTACCCATGTGGGGAGTAAGGTACCAGGCTTTCAATCCAAGGTCAGTACGTCCAGCTCTCAAATAAGTCCTAGTAGTCAGCAAGTGGGTTTTGGATCATCCCGAAAGGGACAGATGACTTCTCTCCTTCACTTATTCGTGGAAACAAATGCTTGGTCCATTTTCAAAGCCTTCACCACACTGTCATGGTAGGAATTTAAGTAGTAGATGTTGAAACCTAACAACAGTTAGGGATCACTGCACTGTACTGCCCAGAAAGCCTCTTCTTTATACACTGTAAGCGGTACCTCACTATGACAAGCAGAAAACCCAAAATCAAAACTGAAGGAACAAAGCAGGGGTTGGCATCCTATGGCCCATTGCCCATGGCATGTTTTAATCAATAAAGCTTTATTAGAAGAGTCATGCCCATTCATTTACTTTCTGTCTATGGCTATTTTCACACAATAGTGGCAAAGCGGAGTAGCTGCATCAGAAAATTGTGTAGCTCAAAGAGTCCCAAATATTTATCATCTTGCCCTTTAAAAAAAAGTGTGAGTAAAAAAGCAGATGTGTTTCCTGAAGAGTAAGGAAGAAAGGCTTATTTCAAGAGGTTTCCAATGCCATTTGCTTTGTGAATGAAGGCACCCGGCCTCCTCCGAGCCTTGCAGGTACCCGCCTGCTCCGTGGACCCGCGCCCGCCCACTGCTCACAGCAGCTGCCAGGGGCTCCTCCTGCCTCCTGGCAAACCGGACACACTGGTCTCCTGCTCAGCAAGTCCCTTCCAAACCTGCTCGCCAACTGAATAAAGTGATTCTGGGATGTTAGAGAAGTCAGGGGTGCCAGTCTCGAATCGGCCCCACTTTGGGATACTGGAGTGAGACCCGGGGAACATTTCCACTTTGCCCACTGACGGAAGGACCAGCTTGGTTGAAGACCTCTGTAGTGACCGAGCCATGCAACAGCAGCAAGAGGACACGTGTGTTCTCGGTCCTGGTCCTCCACGGTTCTGATTCATCGTGGCAGCACAGTCACGAACCGGCTGAGCCCTGGCTGTGCCTTCGGGCCATGCTCTCCCCCCATCAGCAGCTGCCTCTGAGACCTTCTGGTCCCACCACACATTGGGGCAAACGCAGGCTGCCCTGCAGAACAGCAATGGCCCACCCGCCCTCTGGCAAGATTCTTCTGGGACCGGCTTCCTGATCTCGTAACCACATGCTCCTGGAAGTGGCTGGAATCTCTGCCCTCAACACTTCCTTTATCAGCAGCTCCTCCTTGCCCTTTTGTACCTGATACTTCTGTCATCTTCCACCTTTTTGATAATCATCAAATAGTTAACTGATATTTTTCCCTGGAATAACCAGCATGGCTTTTAGGTCATTATTTCGTGGGTACAAAAGACAAAGTATATCTACCCACCGGTTACCCAGAGAAGTGAAGAGGGGTCAGATTTCAGCCCATGGTGCCCTGCTTCTATCATACAGAGATGAGGGCGTGCCCTGTTTGGCCATTCCCAGAGACTTCCCAGATTCCCACCACAAAACCTAAGAAATGCAGCTCTGAAGTGGTCACACCACTCAGAAGCCAGATGTTCTCTGTCAGAGAAGGGGTTGGGGAAAAACACAAGGGCCATCCTGAGCTGCTTGGTGCGTTTCAGGCTGACTTCCCAGGCTTGCCTTTTTTTTTTTTTTTTTTTTTTTCCTGGCTGCGGGTCACAGGAATTAACTCATTCAATTTCCTGGTTAAGAAAGGCTTGGCTTCCACTTTACCACTTAGGCTCCTCTTTTTCAAAAAATGACAAGGGGAAAAAAAATGGCAGGGGAGAGGAGTTTTCTCTCACTGTATTGCCCTTCATGCCCAGAAGGACATCTGATGTTATTAGCCAAAAGGCCGAGTAGCAATACCAGAAGAGCAGAGAGATCTTGAATTCCCCTGTTCTAATGTTCTGTATGGAAAAAGCTGTAACAGAAAGGGCACTGTATATGAGACCACTCCCAGGCCTTCAGAGTCTGCTTCCAATTTGGATCCCAGGACTGTGGTACCAACAGTTAGGTTGGTTTGGTCCTAAAGACATGCTCTTTCTACTAGAACACGTGGTCTAAACCCAGACCACAGCATGAGAAGATGTGGTTCTTTTTCGTTTTGCTCCACTGGCTTCGATGGCCTGAGGAAGTAGGAAGGGCCACTTTGCAAGATGGCCACTTATTTTTTTTTGTTGTTGTTGTTACTAAAATTTTTTTTTCCAGTGTTCCAAGATTCATTCCCCATTCCCCATACCCAGTGCTCCACGCTTTAGGTGTCCCCAGTACCCACCACCAGGCGCTCCCATCCCTCCAGCCCCTCCCTCCAAGTCCCTCAGTTTGTTTCTGTGTCCAAAGTCTCTGTTGTTTCGTTTCCCTCCCTAGATTACCCTAGTTTCCATTTACTTTCCTTCTCCCACTGTCCTCCAGTTTACCCCTCATGCACCGCAAGTAGGTGAAACCATGTGATACTTGACTTTCTCTTCTTGGCTTATTTCACTCAGCATAATCTCTTCCAGTCCAGTCCATGTTGCTACAAAAGTTGGATATTCGTCCTTTCTGATGGAGGCATAGTATTCCACTGTATATATGTACCACATCTTCTTTATCCATTCATCTGTTGATGGGCACCTTGGCTCTTTCCACAGTTTGGCGATTGTGGCCATTGCTGCGATGAACATTGGGGTGCATATG